>VDFB02298977.1:0-144696 GCA_007258455.2 Sequoia sempervirens | reverse complement strand
CTTCTTCCAATTGGTCACAAGTGGCGTTGACATAGGATTACAGTTTTCCATCCTGAATCGCTTCAAGATATCAATTAAGTACTTCCCTTGTCCAAGGAAGATCTCTCCCTCTTTCTGCCACAACTCCAATCCCAGAAAGTAATGCATCAACCCCAAGTCCTTCATCTACTACTCTCCTGCAAGATCCCACTTGCAGTGTGCTATGAGCTCCTCTGACCCTGTGAGAAATAGGTCATCAACATATAACAACAATATGAGAAGTTCACCCTTCACCTGAACATAGTACAGGTTCGAATTTTCCTCACTCTTGATGAAGCCCACACTCTGCAAGTAACTATCAATACGTGAATACCACGCCCTGGGAGCCTGCTTGAGTCCATATAGTGCTCTTTTCAACCTGCATACATGAGAATCCCTCTCATGTGCTTCAAACCCTTCTGGTTGCTCTATGTAAATCTCTTCCTCAATCACCCCATTGAGGAAGGTCGTCTTTACATCCATCTGATGAATCTTCCAACCCATCTGTGTTGCTATAGAAATGATAGCTCTTATGGATGAGTACCTGGCTACTGGAGCAAAAGTCTCGTCATAGTCGACTCCCTCCTTCTGAGAAAACCCTTTAGCCACAAACTGAGCTTTGAACTTCTCCACACTACCATCTGCAGCATGCTTAATCTTATACAACCATCTCGAGCCCACCACAGACTTATCTTCTGGTCTTGGTACTACCTCCCACACACTATTTTTCATGATGGAAGAATACTCTTCCACCATGGCATCTCTCCATACTTGGTGCTTGGATGCCTCCTGAAAGCTGGAAGGCTCTACTTCAATTAATTCACTCATAAGTGCCACATAATCTGAATAACGTCTGGGAGCCCTTCTTTGTCTAACTAAATCTTGAGGATCACCTACATATTCTTGAGCCTCTCTCAATGTTTGCTTAGCTGCCCTGTTTCTCCTCTTCTCACTAATAGGAATTTGAGGTTGAGGAATTATTTGTTCCTCTATCTGATCATCCTACTTGTTCTGCTCTCCAGCTTGTGTGACTGAAGTTTAAGGAATTTGTGCTACCTCCACTATGGATGTTTGTTCCTCCTCATTCATCAAGTTACTTGACTTCTGAAGAGCCCTCTCTTCCTCAAACTTCACATCTCTGCGAACCACTATTTTCTTGAGAGTAGGAATATAAACCTGATAAGCCTTAGAAGTTTCATTGTACCCAACAAGGATACCCTTCTCTGCAGTAGGTTCCAACTTGGTTCTCTTCTCAATAGGAATGTGACAATACATAAGGCATCCAAAGATGTGAATGTGCCCCAAATCTGGTTTCTTACTAGTGAATGCCTCTTCTGGAGTCAATTTTCCCAACACTTTGTGAAGGCTCCTATTCTGCAAATACACAGCTGTGTTGCAAGCTTCTGCCCATAAAAACCAAGGCAGATCCTGGTCATGAAGCATGGCATTGGCTGCTCCAATGATAGCTCTATTCTTCCATTCAGCAACCCCATTCTATTGAGGGTTGTACGGAACTATCAACTCTTTCTTGATACCTTCCTGAGCACAAAAATATTTGAAGGAATTCGAGGTATACTCGCCTCCATTATCAGACCTCAGTATCTTGATCTTCTTCCCAGTTTGGTTTTCCACAAGAGCCTTAAACTCCTTGAACCTACTAAAGACTTCATCTTTATTTTTCATGAAATATATCAACGTCTTCCTGGAGAAATCATCAATGAAGGTAACATAATACTCATATCCATTCAAGGATGTTGTTGACATAGGTCCACACACATCTGAGTGTACGAGATCCAAAATCCCTTCGGATCTAGTGTCGCTGGATCTAGTGTCGCTGCTTGGAAAACTGGTCTTGGCATATTTCCCAAGAGCACAACCCTTGCACACCTCATGCTTTCTGTCTTCATCCCAGGCAGCCCTGTCACTATTTCCTTAAGAATATTAAGTGCTCCATAGTGAAGGTGAGCCATCCTCCTGTGCCACAATTCTCCTATCCCTTTACAGCTACTAACCAATGCATGTGCTGGCTCAAACTGTAACCGAAACAAGCTGCCATGCCTGACACCAATCACTTTTGCAATCTTGGAATCTTTGGGACGAATATAGACTTTTCCCCTCTCAAAGGTCACGATGTAACCCTTGTCTTCCAAGGTAGAAACTGAGATTAAATTCTTTGTCATGCCAGGGACATACAACACATCCTCCACCAACAAAGGTTTTCCAGACTCCCTCTGAAACTTGATGGTGCCAATACCAGTTGCATGGTACTTGGCATTGTCTCTGAGCTCAATATAGAAATCCAACTTCTTCTCCTCCAACTTGGTGAAACATTCTCTGACTCCCATCATGTGGCAAGAAGCCCCACTATCAATATACCATACCCTGTTGGCAATTGAACTTGAGAGACAAGCGATGAGTGAAAAATCATTCTCAAATCATGATGCAAACTCGTCCACCTCAGCTGTAGCAGCAAATTGCTTCTTTTGCTTGTCCTTATTTTTCTTATTCGTGACATTGGATCGGCATAGTGACCCATCTAATGGTAGCAAAAAGATGACCTTGTTTCCGATTCTTTCTTCTTCCCACTCTTGGAAGAACCTTCATTGCTCTTTATTGGACTTCTTTCTACCCTTTGCTTGCAAGAGCAAGATTTTTCTTATCTTAACCTTTCTTTTGTCTGATTCCTCCTGAACAAAATCATCCCAAAGTCTTTCCCAATCAGGTAGTCGATCTCTACCGACAACACACTTGACAAACACTTCCCAGTGCTTTGAAAAACCATTCAAGGCTATACGCACCAACTCATCTTCTTTAATCGTCTCTCCAACAGCAGCAAGCTTATCCCTAACCTATGTCAGCTTGGACAAGTAGGAGGTCACACTCTCGCCTTTGGACATCTTGGTATTATGCAATTTGTCCTTGAGCATCATCTTACGACTCTGATAGTCACTCTGATAAAGTTTTGTGAGCGTATCCTTACATCTCCTCGGGCGATGTCTTCCCATAAATGAGGAATTAAATGATCTCTTACTCCATCCAGGATAATCCTCTGAGCCTTGGCCTCTTTGACTTCATGTGAATCTAAGGCAACATGATCATTTGTTGGTGGAGTCACTTCTGTGCTAGCATAGATCCATAGCCTGTTCTCCTTGAGAACAGATATAATCTGAACCTTCCACTGCAAGAAGTTAGACGCACCCTCGAGCCTGTCCTCGTATCAAACACTGGTTGCCATAGCTACAAAAGAACTGGAGACAAAAATCTGATGACTTTTTTTTTCTTGAAATCTGCGTCACAAATATTGGCTTCGTATTCAGAGTTTAGAGCTCTGATACCATGTTAATTTCTATAACCTAGTGAAAGATTAATTGCACAATAAATTCACAGACATAAATCTGATTTATAGCAATTACTACAACTGGGTTAATTAACAACTAATAATAGCGGAAGCAAAAAATAACAATAAGCCAATCACAAAAGATAATAACACAGATATACCCAGGAAACCCCAATGCGGGGAAAAACCTGCAAATGTTGGATCTTCTATTCAGCCTAACAGCAAACTTTTCTTTCGAAAATACAATATAAGTTTGCTACAACAATCTTGCATTTATAGAGCCTAGCTACTTTACTTAGCGTGCAAGGAAAGAATCTTTCCTTGCTTTCTTTGGCTTTATTTACACATAAAATCACTCTAGGATTTATCTTATCCTCACAAACTCATAAACATTCTATTTAAAGAATAAAAACTATTGTTGTTGAAAATCCAACTCGAATTGTTTTAAAGCAAATATAATCTTGAGTTTCTTTAAAGAAAATCCATATCCCACTTTTCGAAGCTAAAAATCAACAAAGGACTTGGCATGATAAAGTTATGCACATGGAAGTTTGAGAAAGTGAAGTACCAAGCATCAGGCCCATGAAATTGAGATTCTATAGAAACCATAACGTGATTGTGGAGGGTATCACAATAAGAAACAATCCATAATGCCATCTCAAATTTTGACAGTTACACTTTTGTTACAATAGTTAACATCACAACCTTCTCTCCTGCAAAAAGCTCATTCATCTCCAAAATTTTGAAGACGTTCAAATACACCATTTTTCTCTGGCATGGGGAGTTGACTGTGTGTCAATATAAATAGGCTACTCAGGAATTCTTGTGCACAATATCAATTATGGCCCCTGTCATGGTACAGTAAGTTTATTAATCCCCTCTTTACAAATATTTTAATAGTTCAGCCTTGAAATATAGAGCGAATCATGGGTATTGTGGAAAAGATAGTGTGGGATCTAAGATGGAATCCATGGATTGGGAGCACATAAAAGGAATTACCATTCAATCTATTGCCACTTACTATATTTGGGATGGTCATCAGGTTAATATTATTGATCTACACCTAGTCATGTTGACTTCATCATTGAAGTAAAGTAGGTATTATGTGTTTTAGGTGATGTGATCAAGAGTGGGTCAATCATTTGTTTGAAACATTTGAGGATTCTTGGTCATTTACATGCATTACTTATTAGTTGTAACATGGAGGTAAGTTTTCTTGCAAGAGAAGATGCCTACAATTCTCATATTAGTTTTATGAGCATTGTAAGACATCAAGCAGTTGATATATATTCCTTGAGTTATGCCAATCAAGTTATCTGCCTTCTTCCTACAAATGCTTGGGAAAGTGCATTTCAAAACATTCAAAAATTACTCAGTATCTTATAGATGATTTTATCAGTGTTTCCAATAGATCTTCAACCAGTTATGCTTAAACTTTCGAGGCCATCTTTGCTATTATTGATGAGGCCTCCAAAGACTCATCTAAGATATTAAATGGATAAAGTGTAACAAGATCAAATTGGAGGTTGGTGGCACCAGAGGATGGAGGAACTTCCATCATCTCAAGTTAGCTTCTCACTTTGAGATGATGCTTTACATGAGAAGCATTTTTGGCTTTAATTTCTTGTTTTCTCTTAATATTATTGATAGATTGAAGAATACATATATTATGAAGTTTTTTTTTTTGAGACAAGGGGTTTGGTGAAGATCTCAGTATGCATTATTTCCCAAAGATTTCATGAGACTATGACCAAGGATTATACCTTTATGAGGATCAACAAGACAACTTGGAGGATGGTTGTCCAGTAATTACGGTCTAGACCAAGGGTTATACCTATACGAGGGTCAAGGACATAACTTGGATGGTGTTTGTCCAATAACGACAATCTATAATTCAGAAGGTCCGTGTGAGGAAGAACTAAGAAATTCAGCTTGGAGCTTCACCTTTCCAAGGGTTACAAGGAAACTTAGAGGAGTCCACTTAATTCAAGATTTGTTTCTTCAAAAGGAAAATCTTCTAGAAAATGTATACATATCTTGTAATCAATAATTTTTATTATGTAAGCCTTAAGGGGGGTCCCTTGGCAAAGTGAATAAGAGCTTTTAGGGGATTCATTCGTAGGAACAATGTAATAAGGGGGGAATTTTGTAGTATTACATTGTATAATAGTTGTATGCAGTTTGCAGTTCAACTATTTCAAACTGCTTTGATGTTAACCGTTTCTCAGCCCCATTTCTCAACTGCTTCAACCTTCTTTAAATGTATCTCATGATCATCAATGAAATATGAAAATTCTGTATTCCCTTCACAAAAGAACCATGAACTTTGAAGCTTTTGCATCATTACTACAATACTTCATTATTTTGAGCTTAAAGGCAAAAAAAGGTGCATATCAAATATTTGAGAGCAAACCAAAGTGAAGAAGAACTATGGAAGTAATATCATGTTAACACAATAAAGGTAATGCTTGATTTATTTTGATTTTATCATTGTTGTGTGTATTTCATCGGTAAGTTTGGATTGTATTTGGCTTGATTTAGATAGTTGTGGTTGCTATTGATGATTTCATGACCTTTGTTCCTATTTTTCAATTTAAATTTCGGTTAGCCTGATGTGAGCATTCTAATCTTCTAAGGGTTTTTAAGGAATTTTGTATATATCAATCTCAGCTTTCTAGATCATTTTACATTTTTAAATTTCATTGAGATTTGAGAAAGTTGTCATTGTTTTAGATTTCTATGGTAATTGTTCAATCAAAGAAGACTCAAACTCAACCACATCTAACAAAGAATCAAGGAAGGTAAAATCAGTCAATTTTTGTAAGTTGATTCTAGTAGGTTAGGGTTTGCATGTTATTGATCCAGTTCTTCTGGCTTGTAGCATTTTTGGATTATCTCATGCACATTTCAATTTTGGTGCTTAAAATAGATGTGATTGCTCACAATTCATTTTAGTTCTCGTAAAAAGAACAATTCAAATCTCATTTTTCTATCTAGGTTTTAAAATAATAATGTATTTGAACATGCAATTTTTCATTAGGTGTAAAATTAACAAACAAATTGCACACTTCCTTTAATTTTATTTACTGTCTCTTGTGTGCTTGCACATGAAGGTGTGTTTTTTATAGTATCCTCTCCCCTTGCACATTTGTACGATTCTAGGTGACGAGAAATAAAAACATTAACCTTCACCATTTTTTTAAAGTACAAGGCCTACTTTGAGATACATCCTCATGGAGAACTCAAGGGTTTGACCTCAAGCGAATTTTTTGGGCATGCTATGTAAATTGGTAGTGAGAAAAAGTTGTAGGTCCATCCAAGTATGTAGAGCTCTAGACTTGCGTTAGGACTATGATTTTCTAGTTTCCCAAGGTGATATTTGAGAGGTCGGCGATATTCACCAATATTCCACCCACTAAACACCCTTTGTTGTAGAATCCTTTAAATTCCTTCTAGCATAACTAATAAAGTGGTGCAAGGGATGTGCATCATACCTTGAAGCTATTCACCATGTCCTCTCTTAAGTCAAAGTAGAATTTTCTTGAGTTACTAGCAATAGTGCTTAACAAGAGAAGGAAGGTGTGCTTATGGCATATGTCGATGACCTTGTGTCATTGGATCTTTACTACTTTCCTTCGTATAGAGAAAGGTATTTAGAAAAATTTCATGCAACTATTTAGATACCCTATCTTTCTGAGTATTTACCCCTTAACTAGGAGGTGGGTCCATCTACAGTTACACACCTAAAGTACCACTACATTAGGTTATGCATGTATTCTTGTTTGGCCAAAAGTGTAAACATTCTTATTATTTGACACAAAAAAATCTATTATTTAATCAAATAATCACTTATCAAACGTCTGCTTTCTATGTTTTCTTCATTGAATTACATCTAAAAATAAAATAAAAAAGATCAAAATTAGGGTTTCTTAGAGGTTTTTTTTAACAAACTGTGTGTACCGCATCTATTAGCTTGTGCGCCACAATAGTGTATTTGCACCACAAATATAATGTGATGCATCCATTAGAAAATATGTCACATTTATTTGTTAAAACATTGCATCTCTTTGTGGTAACACATATATTGCTTTCTGCATCACAACTATAGTTAGAAAAGTCAATATCTAGCCCTAGAAAATGACAGTACATGCCACAACTATGTATTATGCAATTGATAAGTTTAGAAACACAATTATTGTAGATTGCACTATAGTCACCATCTTATGTACTGCAGTTGATAAAAATTATATCACAATTGTCTGACAAAGAAAACAAAGTTAATTTCATACGTTGCACTAAAACATCATCTTTTTACATAGAAAATTATAATTTGAAATAGTCACTTCTTATTTCATATTCAACATCTTTAGCTTTCTTAGGTTAAAATGTTACTGTAGTAACAAAAAAGGTAGCCTTTTCCCTTACTTGGTTTGATAATTAACATTAAAGCTTAACTAATTATGTCTTGGAGTGGTGTTGTAATTTGTTGTACCCATTCACATTGTTCTAGGACCTTTATTTAACTAAAACATGCCTTAATTGATCCTTTGAAAGAGTTTTGTAAAGTGTTGTAACACACTTTCACACTTTTCTAGGGTATATTTGCTTAATTAAGCCTTATGAGCCCCTTTCTGAATAAAATTTACATAATGTGTACCTTGTTTAAGTGTTGTAAAGTGTTTTAGGGTACTTTCACACTTATCTAGGTGGTCATTAATTAATTGAGGGTAATTGGAGTAATTAACCCCCTTGAATTCAAATTTAGGTATTAATTTTGACACCCCCTGAAGATCTATCCCAACAATCTGATCATAATTTAATTAACAAAATATTTCATTGGGAAAAGTTTGGTCCTAGTAAGTTGACCTAGGACCCATTCACCCTTGATGGTGAATGGGTCCTCCCTTAATAGGACCTCCCTTTTCTAGTTGATCCAGAATGGGTTTTTAACCCTATTTCAATCCCATGGGGTTAGGTCCTGGTAAATTGAGCCAAGACCCATTTTCCCAAGATGGCGAATGGGTCCTCCCTTAATGAGACCCCCCTTTTTAAATTTCATTCTGGTGAGAATTTAATTATGTTTCTATTGGAATAATGAAGAAGAATGGACTACTATACATTTTTGTGTTGCCATTGATGTCATTATGTTATACGAGTTGTGACTACAAGACTAAGTTATTGTTTGATCTGGCATTTTGGTTCGGTATTTGAACCAGTATACAATTCACATCCTCTGGTATTTTGGTTCACAATCCTCTGTAGTTGATAGTTGTTGTTTTTTATTTTGGGAATTTCTTTATAGATGTTGGAAGCACATACATTCAGAATCTCACATATTCAGATGCTCGAATGGTGTATCGACATTATTCTATTGTTGCATTTTTTCTATTAGGCCTATCTTTGGCGAACCTCATGGATAATTGGTGTGTTGAGAATTTGAATTGTCTTTTGGAAGATTTTGTGAATGCTTGAAGCCGACAGTTGATATTTTTGATAAATAAGGGTTGCATCTAATGAGGCCGACCTAATTGATGCTTGCGAATAGATCAGATGTATATGCCAAACAATTTTGAAGATTGAATTAGTGAAGAGAGCGAGGAATAATATTGATGTGAATTTGAAGAAGTGTGAAAATGATGAAGTGTGTTAATTTAGTCTATTGAACATCACTAGAACTATATCAACACTTGATAGGTGCACTTTCATCAGTTCATTTCGGCTGTGAAGCCAATTTTGTTTTGTAATTATTTTGTAGGCAGTGAGCCTCCTTGTGTAAGCAATGAGCTTTTGTATCTGGATAGTGAGTCCTACTTTGGGTAGTGATCCCTTTGGTAGTGAGCCTCTTGTATTAGGTTTTTCTATTACTTTATATTGTGAGTTAATCATCACCATGGTTTTTCCCTTATTTGGTTTTCCATGTAAAATCTAGTGTTCATTGTGTTGATTTTTCTTTATGTTATTTGTATTTCATTTTCATACTTAATAATAGAATAGTGTGCTTGTGAAGTTGATAAGTGTTTAAATTCTTGTGTTTGAATTTGGTGACAACTAATTAACCACCCCCTCTCAATCGTCCTACACCTTTTAATAGTTTCTTCCCAAATCTGGTGTCAGCCTTAATTCTTTGATTTCAGGGTTAATCTCCTAATTTAGTACAAATAAGGGGTTAATTCACTTTTTTTTTCCTAAAAATATCTAGCAATTCATTCTAAGTCTTCAAGAATTCAAGTGATCAAGCATTGGAGCATTTCAAAGGCATTCATAAGGCATTTCAAGGAAAATTTCTAGAGTTTATTACAGCAATTCAAGGTCAATTCATCATGTCAAGGGTTTAATGCATTCATGCATGTAGTTTAGCTAAGATAGTTAATTTTGCATTGAGGATCCATTTACAAGCATCATTTCACATCCAAGATCTACATTCTTCATGGCCACTACATGTTAGATTGCAAATTTGCATTACAAGACATCTTTCAAAGTATCAATGTTCACTTCATTATTTCATGTTTCATACTTCAATTTCCTTATTTCATCATTTGGTTAAATTACCTACAAGAGGTTTGACCAAGGAAAACCCCTATTCACTAACAAACAACAATTTTTTCTTCCCCTTGAGTGTGTTTTTGAAGATTTATAGGTTGAAGATCAAATGGAATAAATTGGAATCAAGATTGGCAAAGTTGCCAAGTTGCAAAAGTTGTCATCTACATTGCAAGATCACAAAAAGAGATCTACAGAATTAATTTATGACTTTCAGGCACTGGAGACCTAGGAATTGAGAGTTCAAACATTGAAGTATAGGACCTACAAATCAATTTTCTGAAACCCTAAAGGACCCATTCGCCACTGAAGACGAATGAGTCCTTCGTGGCTTAAAAACAACTTTTTGGCCAGCTACACAACTTTTTATTCTCTAAAAACTTCCCTCATAATTACCATAACAGTTAGGTATCATTTCTTATTGTTATTTGCATCTTTTAGCCCTTATAATTGATTGTTTTAATAAGAAAAAGATATATTGTTTTTTCATCTTGTTCATTCATGGTGGTAAACCCTACTTTTTCGATTAAACATTTTGGTGAACCTGACTCATTGAATATTGTAATTTTATGATTTTGAAGTCTTTCATTACAGCCTAGGCTAGATCCTACATTTATTTGCATTTAAATTTATATTGAAGTATAGATATCATTTAGGATTTCTTGTTTTACGTTGCAATCTTGCATCTTATTTAGGGTTTAGAATTGCATTGTTTTCAATTTCTTAAATCTAAAAAAATACAAAAACAAGCTAGTCACTTCGCATATCATTTAGATTATATAAATTTTCATTTGAAAATTAAAAACAAAATTGTTGAAAAATGAGGTGTTTTCTTAGCTTAATACTTTGTAAAACTTTAATATTGCTGATCTAAGTAATTCTTTTCTTTGTTACATATATTCTCTATGGATGATTATCTTGATTAATCCATTTTACTGTTGTAGAATGTAGAGAGAAGTTGATAGAAGAACTAGACAGGATATTAGAAAGATCACACAAGATGTACCATGGGGAAACCCTTTCGAGAAAAAACTCCACCAAAAATTATTCTATCATTCAAACTCTGAATTACAATAGCTCCAATTCTTGCTTGAGAATGCTTCTTCTGTCTTTACCAATCTTCTTCACACCTATAATAACAATTATGAAAACTCTATTCAACTTGACTGAGATATAGAGACAATATACAACCTTGTAATCTCCAAATGGTGATAATTACAATGCATAAGCTCAATCCCTTGAAAAGGTACACCATATTCCTTCAAGTTGAGTTGTTCAGTGAAAAATAAAGATTGCAACATGTGCTTTATGCATTTGGGTGTTCCAAATTGAAGCTACAACTTCTCCTTCACTTCAGTGATAATTCCAAAGCTCTTCCTCAAAGTTGGTGCCCTTAAGTAAAGCTACTTAACCGAGCCTTCAGAAATATGTTATCATACATGAGAGGTAAATCCAATAAAGCATCTTGGGCACCCAAGTTGGCTCCAAGTGCTTTATAGTTAACTGAAACATTTACTCAACACCATTTCCAAAGAATGGTCATCCCTTGTTAACTGGAGGTAGTCCCTATTATCTCTCATACAACTCAATGTTATTTATCCATGCATTACAAGTTAACTGAAGCTAACTACATGCAACTCAAAAAAACCAACATGCATGCAATTGAAGATAATTGAACCGAACTGAACTGAACTGAACTGAACTGAACTAATTCTGAACTGAACTAAACTGAACTGAACTGATCTAAACTTAACTTAACTAAACTTAACTGAAATTCAAGCATGCAAACATCAAATACTAACTCCTAGGATCTTTACATGCATTCAGAAGTGTTAACTATTACTCTGTATAGTTAATTGAACACAAGGTGAGTTTCACCTTACCATGTGAGTGTCCCACGTGTCCCTATTATTTAGGAACTCACTATGGATTCCCTCAGATGATTCTTACATTTATAATTAATTACAAATGCCAATAATCATGATTATTTCATCAAATATTAATCTCATCCTAATCTTAGTGTTATTGAACACATTCTAAGAATCTAGGAGATACATAAAATAATTAATGTTTAGGATTTGCATTTGAATGGCAACCTATTTCCAACATTCTCCCACTTGACATTATACATTGCAATTATTCTAAACAAGAAATAATAAATTGAAATCAAGTACAGGACTCAAGGCCAATGGCCTTCCTGCACTATGAGAACTTGTTTGTAGGAACTAGCTTCGTAAGATAATCTGTAGCATTAATTAAAGTGTCAACTTTTTCAATTAATACTTTCCCACTCTCAACATCTACATGTTTAGTATGTGCATGATACATAGGATTTTTGGCTAAACAAATAGCACTCTGACTATCACATTCAAGCCTAACTTGCTTGCAGTTAAAACCAATACCTGACCCAAGCCTCTGTAACCAAATTGCCTCTTTAGAGGCATGTGTGGCAACCATGTACTCTGCTTCTTTGGTGGACAAAGCAACTATGGGCTGCCTCTTGCTCATCCAACTAACCGCAGCTCCAAACAAAGTGTACACATAACCACTTGTCGACCTCTGACTGTCCAGATCTCCTGCCCAATCTGAATCAACAAACCCCTGTATGTCCAATGATCTATTCATAATATCAATATTATTTGAACCAGGATAAACTAAATAGTAATCTAAAGTCCCTCATAAATATCTAAATACCCTCAGTAACATAAGTCCAATGTTCGTTACCAAGGTTAGACATAAAGCTACTAAGAACTCCCACTGCTTGTGCTATATCCGGTCTCGTATAGACCATTGCATACATTAAACTACCAATTGCACTAGCATACATAATTTTAGACATTTCCTCAAAGTCAAAATTAGATTTAGGACTCATATCTAAACTTAACTTCGTGCCAATTGGTAAAGGAATATTAACCAGTTTACTAACCTGCATGTTAAATCTTTTCAAAATAGTATCAACATAATTACTCTGACTTAAGCAAAGCTTTATGTTACGTCTCTCTCTATTGATCTCCATACCAAGGATATATTTTGCAACCCTAGATCTTTCATCTCAAATGTGATTGAGAGTTGTGCTTTCAATTCTCTGATCATTACCTTGTTGTTACCAGTAAACAACATGTCATCAACATACAAGATAATAATTAAAAGTCGATCATCAATATTTTTATATAAACACAATGATCTTCCTCACTCCTAACAAAACCATTTTTAATGCAAAAGCATCAAACCACGGTACCACGATACGGTTGAAATTTGTTTTCAATCCATATAAATATCTCTTTAACCTACAAACCAATTCTTCTTTTCCTTTTACAGCAAAACCTTTAGGTTGCTTCATATAAATCTCTCATCAAGATTCCCATGCAGTTTTTCACATCCATTTGCTCAATTTCAAAATCATAAATAGCAGCAATAGATAAGAAGAATCTAATAGAAGTTAATTTAGCAACAGGAGAGAAGATTTCATTAAAATCAACTCCCTCTCTCTCGGAGTAGCCCTTAGCTACTAATCTAGCCTTGTACCTTTCGAGATTACCATCTGCACCAATCTTCTTTTTAAAGATCCATTTACTACCAATGGCCTTTCTATCTTTGGGCAAACTCTCAAGATCCCATGTGTCACAAGTATCCAAGGATTCCATTTCCTCATGCATAGCTTGTGACCAAAGCTTATTCTCGTTTGAAGATAAAGCTTCCCTGTAAGAACTGGGTTCATCATTAGTACTCATTAAAGCAAAAATACAACAGAAATTAGGTGGGCTATACCTATCAATGGGATTCCATTGTCTTGTGGATCTCCTTAAAGGAGTTTCTTCTGGTTCCTCAATATGCTCATCTTGAGCCTCTATTTCAGAAGAACTCTCTGAACTCTCTTCTTGTGATTCATCCACTTGTTCTTCAACATGTGCATATTGTTGCTTCTCAGTATTTGTCTCAAAATGCATTGTTCGAGAAGTATCCTTTTCCTTTGGTTGTTCTTCTCCTGAATAAGCTCTAAATTCCCTGAAAATAACATCTCTAGATAAAGAAACTTTTCTTGTTAGTGGATTCCAAAGCTTGTAACCTTTTACATTTTCACCATAACCTATGAATATGCATTTTTGTGCTTTAGGATCCAATTTAGATCACTTTTCTTGAGTCACATGAACAAAATCCTCACAACCAAATATCCTTAAATGTGCAACACTAGGTTTCTTACCTAACCACATCTCATAAGGAGTTTTATCTTCAATAGATGAACTAGGGGATCTATTGATTAAATAACAAGAAGTACATACTGCTTCAGCCCATAAGGACCGTTCAAGCTTAGAACTACTTAACATACTCCTAGCTCTTTCCATTAAGGTTCGGTTCATCCTTTCTACTACTCCATTTTGTTGAGGTGTATATGGAGTAGTTTTTTGTCTCACTATTCCTGCATGCTTACAATAATCATCAAATTCCTTAGAACAATACTCACCACCATTATTTGATCTCAACACTTTTATCTTATGATCTGATTGTTTCTCAACCAAAGCCTTAAATTCCTTAAACTTATTAAACACATCAGATTTGTTATGCATAAAATATATACAAGTGTATCTTGAGACATCATCAATAAATGTGACATAGTATCTAGATTTTCCAATAGATTCAATATCCACAGACCCATTACATCTGAGTGAATAATCTCTAATAATCTTTTAGCTCTATTTGTACCACTAGGAAATTTAGATCTAGATTGCTTTCCAAACACAGAGTGCTCACAAAAGTCATTTTTGCCAATATTATAATTAGGAATACCGTCAACCAAATTTTTATTAAGAATGGTCCTAAGACCTTTTTCACCTATATGGCCCAATCTATGGTGCCATAGCATACATGTATTTTCAGCTTCAGTTACATTTGATAAAATATTTACATTGGAGGTATTCAGCTTAAACAAAGTCCCAATCCGAGATCCTTTAGCAACCACCATATTCCCTTTCACCAATCTGCAACCACCTTTGTCAAATGTCACATGCATTCCAGAATCATTAAACTTAGAGACAAAAAGTAGATTCCTTGCAAGTCCTGGAATATGTAAAACATCATTAAGGGTATTAACACTACCATCACTGAAACACAATTTTACCTCTCCTTTGCCAACAACCTTTGTTGTGTTGTTGTCTCCAAAGAAGACATCTCCTCCATCATATGCAGTATATTTAGAGAACCACTCCTTTCTAGGAGTCATATGATAGGAGCAACCTGAATCAATAAGCCAAGAGTTATCAACAACAGTATTAGAAGAAATGACTAATGCATCATTATTGTCATTGGATTTTTCTATAGAAGCATCAATACTCTTCTTCTTGCTCTTACAATCCTTTTTAATATGTCCAGGTTTTCTGCAATTCCAGCACTTTACCTTACTCTTACCAGGGGTTTTTGACCGTCCTTTAGACTTACCCTTTCCTTTCTTGTCTGCTTTAGATTCCTTCTCTTTAGGCCTACCTCTTACAAACAAGGCATCTTGGGAGCCAGTTTTAGATTTCCTCCTCATCTCCTCTGATAGGAGAGTAGGAATAATCTTGTCCATCTTTGGATCTGCACCATTACCACTAATTGCAACTATTAGGTTTTCCCAAGAATCTGGTAAAGAGCAAAGCAATAAAATGCACTTATCCTCATCCTCAAGCTTTACATCTACGGATGCTAACTGACTGAGAATTAAATTGAAAGCATTTAAATGTTGTGCTACTAAATCACCATCTTTCATTTTCAATGAATATAATTTCCTTTTCAGATACAACTTATTTGTTAGACTCTTTGTTTGATAAATGTCTCCTATTCTTTTCCACAATTTATATTCACTGGTTTCCACTGAAACATTTAAAACAATAGCATCAACAAGACACAATCTAATTGTTCCTCTTGCCTTTTTATCTAACTTAGCCCAATCTTCATCTGACATAGTTGTAGGTGTTTTTGTCTCCTTATTAACCGCTAACCATTGATCTCTTTCTTCAAGAAGATCTTCCATTTTTAATTTCCACATTTCATAGTTAGAACCATTGAACCTTTCAATATCTAACCTTGATTCATTGTAACAAAAACTTGAATTCAAAAAATCAACCAAATACAAAAAATAATCTACTATGAGATGCCCTCTACATGTATTCTTACATATTCTATAATTAATTACATAATGTCAGATAATCAATAAGATTATTTCATCAAAATCAATTACAATCTCAATTCTTGCTCTTGAAATCTTCTTCAGTGTCTATTCAACTTGAAGACACAATTCCAAATGAATCAATGCAGGTGAGGTATACCTTCAAGTTGAGTTATTCATAATTTAATGTTTCATGCATTTGTTCCAAACTTTTCAATTTCCAAAGAATGGAAGTACTACTTATTTCCAACCAATTTTTTGGCAAGTGCTTTATAGTTAACTAAAAGAATGGTGTTATTTGATCTAACAACTTCATGCATTACAACTGAATGCAACTTAACTGCATGTGCAATCTAAATTCTCAAAAAACTAATTGTCAACAAGAGTTCATAAGTGTTGAAACTAGGCATGAAAATGCACATAAGAAAACTTAAAATATTGTAATTCATGATTATTTCATCCTCTTTTAAAACCCTGGATATGAGTTTAGACCCATTTCGCCCATTTCATTGGTGAATGAATACCTAATTAGGTTGAGCCTGTACCTTCTAGCATCTGAAAAGCATCAAAAATCACTCAATAATCACCAAAAACATTTCAAAAATAGCTAACCAAGACCCATTCGCCTTTACTAGCGAATGAGACCCTGATAGGTCCTAATCTACATTTTCTAGGATTTGAAATCTCATTTTTAGGCTTTTGTTTTCTGTTGTTACTTTCCTATTTCAGTTTTCTAATTTTCTATTTCATTAAATTCATTACATCTAGCTTAATTTGCTTCATTTCAATACATTGTCAAAATTCAAAATCGTATTTTTAGTTTATTGCATTGTGTGGAATCGAAAAAATTGCACTTCATTCTAGGTCATTTCATTGCATTAATTTTCACAAATGTTAGTATCCATCTTTTCCAAGTTTGCAAGGAAAAATTTAGTCAATAAGCATGTTAGTCATTCATTTAATACATTTCCTAGTTATGAGAGTCTCTTAGTGCATGTTCAGAGTGAAAATGTTGACACTTGACTTAAATCTACACCCCTCTTATATCTCCTATTTGTGACAATGATGCAATAGAAGAGGATACAAACATAGATGACCATGATGATCATAGTTGTTATTCTCCCGATACCTCTCCTTTTAGTGATGAAGGTATCTTGGTGAAAGAAGATACAATTAGTGAAAATCGTGAAGGTCTTGTTTGTCCTTCTCCTCATTCCCCTTTGGAATATATTATGACACAAGAGAATGAGATCCATATACATATTCCTAAACATCGCCTTACCTAATTTCCATTCATCTTTTTCTTATGAGAATGTATTAGTGAAAGAGGATGCAATTGGAAGTGAGGATGATAGGTTGGTGTTAGATGATAAAATATTTAAGGTCTATAACAACCGTCTTTATGTTCCTTCCCCTACCTATCCTATTTTGGAAGACATTATGGGACAAAATAATGAAATTATTGACAATCACATTTGTTCTTCTCCTAGTATCTCTCCTAGTTGTGAAGAAGACACTTTGATGTTAGAAAATGCAATCGATGAAAGTCATGAGAATCTTGTGTCTCTCTCCCCCTAGGGAAAACATTATTGAACAAGAAAATTCCATCCTTGATAATACAACCATCAATAACTCCCTTACTTGTGATGAATTCATTTTAGAAGAACCAACCTTTGAATGTCATGAACATCTAGTTTGTAGTTCTCCTAAAATCTCTCCCCCTAGGAAAGATATCTTGGTGGAAGAAAGTGACAATAATAGTGATGTGACTTCCTTAGATGAAGATGATGAAGTGACATTATAATCCCCTTCACTAAGAGATCATGAAAATGACGATAAGTGTTTTGAGGTTATGCACATTAGATATCCCTTGAAGTACTCTCCTAAGAATAAACTTATCATTTATCCACCCTCACAAAAACCTCAAGCTCAAAATAAACATGTCCTCATCCTCGAACCACCAAAGAATAATGTTTTATAGCAACAACATTATAAAACCATTGCACATACCTATAATACAAGAAACAATAGGAAACAACACCAACATTTTGTTTCATTACCATTTCCTAATCCTATTTTGCCTAGTGCTCCTCATTTGTTGATAAAAAATGGAAAGGAATATAACCTTGTTGAACACCTTAAGAACACTCCTACTAAGATTTATGTATGGGAGTTACTTCAATTATCACCTAGTTATCATAGTATAGTCCAAGAGGCCTTACAGCAAGTTATGATTCCTTCTAACACTAGTTCAAATGATGTAGCAGCACTCATCCAATAGATGAATGAAATGAACTTGGACATAGTCTTTCACCAAAGTGAGTTACCTCCCTTGGAAATTTAGAATAAGTATGAAGCTTTAAACATAATAGTCCATGTTGGCCAAATTGCAATAAAAAAAACTCTTGTTGACAATGGTACGGCCTTGAATGTGTGTAGTATGAGCCTTTTGAAAATAATTATAACAAGTAAAAATGATATTAAACCTAATTCTTTATCAATTCGAGGATTTGAAAACATAGGAAAACAACCACTAGGAGTCATTACATACCTATCAAAGTTGGGGAAGTAACATTACAAACTCTAATCCACATTATCCCTAATGATCTTTTTTACAACCTCCTTTTAGGGAGACTGTGGATTCATGAAATTAATGGTGTCCCTTCTACTTTGCATAGTGTCATGAAGTATGTCTATAACAAAAAAGTCTACACCTTAAAATCCAATCTCGAACTCGAAAGTTGCTTGATCGCCGAAAGAGAAGGATGAAATCCTTTGGAAGCATTAGAATCCTATACACTACAAGAAGTCACAAAATAATGGAAAGAACACAAGAAGCAAACTGAAGAAGTCACTAAATTTTTAGAAGACAATTGGGGTTCCTTAGATTTCACACCTACATTCACGAGAAAATACAAGATCATAACAAAAGAATCTAAAAATGGAAAAGAAAAAGTGGTAATTTTGATACAATATTCAAAAAAAAATTAAAAAGCATCCACCTCAACCACTTTAGAAGAAACAAACCAGACAACAAGATTTTATGAAGATGATTATGAGCAACCACCAAATCCAAAAGAAATGAAAAATCTTTACGGAAGAGGCTACAAACTTATGAAGCAACTTGGTTATAGTGGAAAAGGATGTGGTGATAGAGAACAAGGTATATGTGTCTCTATAGAGCCTAACATGTAAGAAACAACTCATGGTATTGGTTATTGTCCTTTGATAGAAATACAAGCATAAAACAAACCTTCACTCAATATCAACACTCTTACAAAAGATTCTTCCAAGCTGACTTTAATAGTAGTGCATCCTGAACTAATAGACATCAATGCTCCTAATTATTATCCTTTGAAAGACATGAAAGAAACAAATAATTCCTCGATTAACATTAATTTCATTATGCAAAACACTAATGATTCGACTTTGATAGATTTTACAACCTCCTGTAACGAAGAGTACAAAATCTTGCAATCTAAAGAGTCTTGCATAAGTATGAAACCTAATACTAAGCAAGAGATATCTTTGTCGCATAATAAAGGAACATCTTCTACTTTGGATCAAGAAGTTATCTTGTCGAGAATCCTCCAAGATCATTTGATAACCCTTCCTCCAAGAATAACAAAAGAAATTTTATTACAAGAGTTCATTTTGTGCATATCATAGAGTTCATGGTCATTCTACTAATGAATGCAAGGCTTTGAGTAATAAAATCCAACATCTTAAGGAGTTTGGTGTTGTTCCTTATGTGGGGTCATCTAATTCCTCTAATTGATATTGATTTTCACTCTAGCATGCATCTCATCAATAATTTCGGCGAGCATCCTTGTCTTGCACTAAGTGGGGGCAAGGGGTTAGGTCACCTTGTCCTTGTATGTCACTTCTTGTCTCTTTTGGCTAGTTGACCACCTTTCATATACATATAAGAGAAAACTTGGAGTGTGACCAACATGCCTTAATTTTGCTCACATGTGACATACTGAATTATCTTTCACATTGTATTTTTTGGGGGCAACCCTTCCCTCCTATTAGATGACGTAGCTTATTGGAAACATATGACTTGGCATAGGGCTTTCCGAATAAGCTCTCATGTCTTCTCCTACTTTAAATCAATTCCTCACAACAATGGTGTTAGCAATTGCTTTAAAGTGGGGGCATACATTGACACTCATGTTTCACTATGCGATTTTATTTATTCTTGCGATGCATCCTTTTCTTGGTGGTGTCATTGGGCTTGATTTCCTCCAAGAGTGATATTTCTAAGCATATGATATCCATTCATGGCATGATGTGAACAAGGCATCCCATGAGTGATGATCTAACACCCTTGGATTGTCCTCTCTTGGAGACATTAGGCGCAATGTCCCCTAAGATGAGATGTTACACGAACAAAGAAAAAAACCCCTTTAACAAATTTTTTACATTGCAAAAGCATTACATTGTGGTATCTTATTAAAGTTATCAGGAGGATAGCTATGGTATGGTTAGTATGATGAGAATCCAACACACTAGCATGACTTTCTCATTGTATAATGAGAAGCCAACACACTGGCATGACTTTCTCAGTAAACCACCTTGTTAGGACAACTCACCTAGTGGATAGAATGAGGTTCCACTACCCCAGAGTGAGCATCATATGTTATCATGGATAAATAGTCATGTCTCAAATCACGTTGAAATGGTTGTGCTTGATCCTTTGTTTCTATTTATTTTTCTTGGCCTTTGATAGGTTATGATCAAGTATCTTTGTTATTGTTGCATGCCTAAGTGTCTTGGACGTCTACTTTAGTGTGATTTTGACATGGGGTCATCCTCTCACTAAAGTGGGGGAGAAATGTAGTAATGGAAAAAGTAGCCTTTTCCCTTACTTGGTTTGATAATTAACATTAAAGCTGAACTAATGATGTCTTGGAGTGGTGTTGTAAAGTGTTTTACCCATTCACATTGTTCTAGGACCTTTATTTAACTAAAACATGCCTTAATTGATCCTTTGCAAGAGTGTTGTAAAGTGTTGTAACACACTTTCACACTTTTCTAGGGTATATTTGCTTAATTAAGCCTTATGGGCCCCTTTCTGAATAAATTGTACATAATGTGTATCTTGTTTAAGTGTTGTGAAGTGTTTTAGGGACTTCACTCTTATTTAGGTGGTCATTAATTAATTGAGGGTAATTGGAGTAATTAACCCCCTTTAATTAAAATTTAGGCCTTAATTTTGACACCTCTTGAAGATCTATCCCAACAATCATAATTTAATTAACAAAATATTTCATTGCACAAATTTTGGCCCTAGTAAGTTGATCTAGGACCCATTCGCTCTTGATAGTGAATAGGTTCTCCCTTAACAAGACCCCCTTTTTTCAGTTGATTCAGAATGGATTTTAAACCCTCTTTCAATCCCCCAGGGTTAGGTTCTAGTAAATTGAGCCAGGACCCATTCACCCAAGATGGCGAATGGGTCATCCCTTAATGAGACCCTCCTTTTTGAATTTCATTCTAGTGGGAATTTAATTATGTTTCTTCCCAGATCTGGGGTTGGCCTTAATTCTTTGAATTTCGGGGTTAATCTCCTAATTTAGTATAAATAAGGGGTTAATTCACATTGTTTCTCCTAACAAGATCTAGCAATTCATTATAAGTCTTCAAGCATTCAAGTCATCAAGAATTAGAGCATTTCAAAGGCATTCGTAAGGCATTTCAAGGCAGATTTCTAGAGTTTATTGCAGCAATTCAAGGTCAATTCATCAGTCAAGGGTTTAATGCATCCATGCATGTGGTTGAGCTAAGATAGTTAATGTTGCATTGAGGATCCATTTACAAGCATCATTTCACATCCAAGATCTACATTCTTCATGGCCACTACATGTTAGATTTCAGATTTGCATTACAAGATATCTTTCAAGGTATCAACACTTCATTATTTCATGTTTCATACTTCAATTTCCTTATTTCATCATTTGGTTTAATTACCTACAAGGGGTTTGACCAAGGAAAACCCCTATTCACTAACAAGAAACAAGCTTTTCTTCCTCTTGAATGTGTGTTTATAGATTTACAGGTTGAAGATCAAGTGGAATAAATTGGAATCAAGATTGTCAAAGTTGTCAAGTTGCAAAAGTTGTCATCTACATTGCAAGATCATGGAAAGAGATCTACCAAATTAATTTCCAACTTTCAAGAGCTGGAAACTTGGGAATTGAGAGTGCAAACATTGAAGTACAAGACCCGAAATTAGTTTTCTAAAACCCTAAAAGGACCCATTCACCACTAAAGTCAAATGAGTCCTTTGTGGCTTAAAAACAACTTTTTGGCCAGTTACATAGCTTTTTATGCTCCAAAAAATTCCCTCATAATTTCTACAATAGTTAGGTATCACTTTTTTTTATTATTTGCATCTTTTAGCCCTCATAATTGAGTGTTTTAATAAGAAAAACATCTAGTGGTTTATCATCTTGTTCATTCATGGTGGTAAACCCTACTTTTTCTATTAAATAGATACACCACTCTAGCATCATTTTAGGGTCATATCATAAAGTCCTTAAATGATCTTGTCTTGAAAATATTTAAATTTTGAAAACCAAAAACAAAGTTCAGAAGTCAAAATTCTAAAGTTATTATTTGGAAAATTGTCAAAACCTCGTCTTTTACAATCTACCCATTAACAAAATTTGAGTCCCAACACACATATCCAATTGTGGATTCACTTTTATTCAAATAAAATTTGAAACCCAACTCACTATCCATTGGAGTTTAAGACTTGATTAGGGTTTCTTGTTTGAAACCTTGCTTTCAAACCCTAAGTGTTCTCTTTCTTTATAATTTTCATTATGCAAGGTTACTTTTCTTTTAATTGGAATTTAACTTAGTAGAACCGGTTAATAGCAACTTAAGTTATGACATTAAGGGGGTTGTTCTCATGGTTGATCGGCCCTTCCACTTTCTATAACCAATCAAGCAAGTTATAAACCTATCTTATTTCATTTGAATGAAGATCAATGAATGCTATTTAAATTTGGTAGTGGCAGCAAGATATGATCAAAGGCTTATATTTAAACTATTGAATAGTTACTCCCATAGGTTTAAAATTTGATGGGAGTCTAATAGTCACTTGATTCAGTTGTTTGTTTGTAACTGTTAGAAAATGAAAAGGTAAATGGCTACATTTATGGTGTCAATTTGTAGAAGGAGAAGGTTATAGTTTTGAAAATATTTTTGAATATCAACGGTCAAGGGTTTGTATTATTTTTTTATTGGAAGATGGAATGATTTTGGTGAGAAGATAATGTATGTTTTGGTATAAGTTGTGATCTGAGTCTAGACAATGAAAAGGTGGAGTGAAGAGTATGATATTATGATCTCATCTCTAGATTATGGATTGTGTTGAATAGTTGTCAGGCTTTGAGGTTTGTAATGGAGATATTGATGTCATCTTTTTATTGTGAAAATAGACAAAGAGATGAAAGATTTAAATGACAGTATTATATGTTGATTGTTTCACAATATTATATGTTTCTTGAAGATATGAGCTTAGTGAAAATTTGTTGAAAGTAATGATACCTTGGTTCTTGTCAACTAATCACTGACAGAGAGTATTGAATAATAGTCTATACAAATTATTCTATACAATATATATTCTTGAGATGTATTCACTATTGCTCATCATTGTGTGATCTGAGTGTGATTTCAAGTGATTTATATTTCAATTGAAGAGAGAACAAGGTGTGTATGTGTTATGTATGAGGGTGTCCATGAGATTGAAATCTAATATTGTCTATGTACGCTCTAAGAAGGTTATATAGTCATATTTTTTATTTGAAGAAAAGAACAATAATAGTGTTATGGTATGGATGAATTATGGAGATGGTGTTTGTTGAACTGATGCAGTGATAGAGCATTGGATTGTATAAAAATAGAGTAACCCTCTAGTTTTTTCTTATTTCTTTTGAAGTGTTGTAAGTTTTCCAATAAGGCAGATTGAGAAGCCAGTGAGGTAGATTGAGAAGCCAGTGAGGTGAATTGAGTATCTAGTGAGGCATAAAGTGTATCCAGTGAGGCATACAATTTGTATCCAGAAAGGTTTTGGCCATTGGGGCTTAATGAAACTTATTTTCAAAGTGGTTTTCCACTCTTAAAACTTGTGTTTTTTCTTCTCTTGGTGGTTTTCCATATCGTGCTTGATTGTTCATCTTTGTTCAAGTATTTGCATATCATGTTTGAAGTGTTTTCAATGGGTTTATTTGCATAATACAAGTGAGTTAAGTTTTGAAATTTGGTTTCTCATTAGACCACTGATTGACCCCCCCTCTTAGTGGTCCTATACTCCAACACTAGTACTTCACCATCCACATCATAGTGGAACACAAGCATGCCACTTGCTCAAGCAATGCTTATCACGTCAACTATGAACACTTTACCACAAACATCACAATTGAACACAAACATGCCAGCTACCCAACACATCTCATTTATCATCAACTATGAACACTTCACCACAAACATCATAATTAAACATGGGCATGCCCCCTACCAAAACATCTCATTTATCATCAACTGTGAAAGTTCCAACACCAACTCCACCCAGTAAACCAATGGAAAATCCATTTTCCTCCACATATATAACTGCAACACCAACCCATACCATGATTGTAACCTACAATTCCATTCTTCCAAACATGACAAACAAGATACAAAAGACAAATGATTCACATACAAGACCAAAAATGGGTGTAACGTCCACTTCACAAAAAGGAAATACACCTCTGGCAAGGACATGATCCTTTTTGGAGTAGAGCAAAACACAACTCCATCCCAACATCAATCAATCAACCATATTGGTTCCACATCAACATTTGGGTCTAACCAAACCTCATCACAACCATAAAACAACCTTGGTTCACAAAAAAATTGGTTTATTAAATACCCACCTCAACAACCAAGCAACTTTGGTCCTACATCAAAATTCAGGTCTAATCAACCCCCACCACAACCACAAAACAACCTTGGTTCACAAACATTTGGGTTTAATCAAACCCCTCCACAATAAATGAACAACCTTGGTTCTATATTATCATTTGGGTTTGGTCAAACTCCTCCACAAAAACCAACTAGTTTTGGTTCTACATCTACATTGGGTTTCCAACAACCACCGCCACAAAATAACTTAAATCCCACTTACACTTTACAATTCCAAAATGCGTGTTACACCATGCAACAACACCAGTTTGGTTCAACAACTCAGAATACACATGGTCACACTTTCATACCACAATACACAACCCCATTTGTGAACCCCTTACAAGGTTCCACATAGTACATACAACCCACCTCAGTTTTCATGACACCTTTTCCCATGGATCTAATGGCTCAGTAGTTACAGAAATTACAACAAATAACTAACATGTTCATGTAATTGGGAGTCGAAAAACATACTCGGTGGAGCACCTATTTCCTTACCCCTTTGTGTTAGGAATTGGAAGATTGTTTTCATTGATGTTAACATTAGCATCAGCATACCCTACTCACATTACTTGTATAGATCAATAGCCACTCTAGTAGTAATGGTACGACCTATGCTAATCTGGTATTAAAAGTTTGTTGATTTGGTATTTTGGTCTGAATCATCTCATTGTGTAAGATTCATTCAAAAGTTGATAATATGTTCTATCTCGACATCATTTGCATCCATTGACAAGATTTCAATTGACTTGGTTATACGGTTTGAAAGATACAATTAGCATAAGTTTAGTAAAATAGTGTTCTATTTTGTTGATTTGGTTTTTTGGTCTAGATTCTACCACAAAGAATGATATCACTACAAGATTTTGTACATAGATTAGTGTTTATGAAATTCATCTTATCTTGAATAATTATGATGATGTGCGAACGCATATGGAAGATATGAGTAACAGTGTTCTATTCTGGGGATTACAGTAAGTATCTGTATAGTGCATTAATGAGGGAGATTCTGCATTTTCTCATGTTTAATTACTTTTCCTTGCGAAGTTGAAGATAAGTTAGTTGATGTCGTCTAAAGGAGAATTTGATGTGTTGACAAGTTTTGGTGTTACACATTTGGTGAATTATGATTGAGGTCTTTGGTGTTTTAGGTCTAACTCTCGCCAACCTAATTATTAACTTGTGTTAAGAAGATTAAATATGTGTTGCAAATGCTAAAGGGATCTATCTTAGGTCTGTGCTAACTAATATCATACATTACATGATTATCTTGGGTGCAAAGATGAATATGTTTTTGAGGATAAAGTCGATAGAGTTAATTTTGATTTGAAATAAGGTTACTCTAATTAGGCTGACCTAATTAGTGGTATGTGAATATATACGATGTATATATATGTATATGAAAGACACTTTTGAGAAGTGGGGGACACAAAAAAAGGAATGAAGGAGATGTGATATAGAGCAAAAAGATAGATCATGTATGGACTGTTACATGGTGCGAGCATGAAAAATTATATGAATGAGTAGATAGAATTGTTGAGTATACTGTACAAAGAAGTGTTTTGTATTATGTGCTTTATTGGAACTGAAATCCAACACAAGGAAGGTGCATTCTATCTCATTTCACCTCTTGGTAGTGAGACATACTCTATTTTTTAAATCACTTTAGGCTATGAGCCTTCAAGGATAGTGAGTCCTGGTAGTGAGCCATTGTAATATTCTATATCTGGATATATTATATTGTGAGCTAACCCTCATAGTGGTTTTTCCCATTTTAGGTTTTCCACATAAAAATCTTGGTGTTTATGTGTGTTGTGATCTTTTTTTGATTCCATTCTTTCAATTGTTATTACAATTAGAGTTGTGTTATTACTGTAGTAATGGAAAAGTATCCCTTTTCCCTTACTTGGTTTGGGAATAATTATCATTGAATTAACTTAATGATGTCTTAGAATAGTTTTGTAATGTGTTGTACACATTCACATCATTCTGTGGCCTTTATTTGTTTAAAACATACCTTATTTTGTCCTTTGCAAAAGTGTTGTAAAGTTTTGTGACACACTTTCACATTTTTCTCAGGTTTATTCAATTAATTAAGCCTAATGGGCCCCTTTTAATGAAATTTACCTAATGTGTACCCTATTTATGGTGTTGTAAAGTGTTGTAACACACTTTCACATTTATCTAGGGTCCTCTTAATTAATTTTGGTTAATTAGAGTTAACTACCCCCTTTAATTCAAATTTAAGCCTTATTTGTGACACCTCTGAAAGATCTCTCCCCACACCCATGATTTAAATTACATAACAATTAATTGGGAAAAATTAGGGTCTTAGAAATTGGTGCTAGGATCCATTCACCCTAGGTGGCGAATGGGCCCTCCCTCTATAGGACCCCCCTTTATCAGTAGATTTTAAATTGGTTTTTAGTGTTCTTTCATCCCCCCAAGGCAAGATCCTAGAAAATAGTGTCGGGACCCATTCGCCCTACGTGGTGAATGGGCCCTCCCTTAATGAGGACCCCCTTTTTGACATTCATTGCGGCATGAATTTAATAATGTTTATCTCTAGACCTGGTGTCAGCTTGAAATTTTTGAATTTTGGGGTTAATCTCTTGATTTAGTATAAATAAAGGATTAATTCACATTGTTTCTCCTAGCAAGTTCAATTTATCATAAGAGTACATTCACAAGACCATTATAGAGAATTATCAAGGGAATTTCAAGGTAGATTATCAAGTTTTTATTGCAACAATTCAAGATCATTCCATCATGTCTAGGGTTTAATGCATTCATGCATGTTGTTGAGCTAATATTATGTGGGTAGCATTGAATATCCACTTGCAAGCATTGTTTCACATCTATTCAAGATCAAGATCTACATTCTTCATGGCCACTAAATGTTAGATTGTATATTTGCATTACAAGACAACATATAAGGTATCAATAATGCATCATTTCATGTTTCATGCTTCAATTACATCATTTCATCATTTGGTTTAATTACCTAGACAAGGGGTTTGACTTAGGAAAACCCCTACTAAAAATCAACAAGTTTTTCTCCCCTTGAGTGTTTGTTTGCAGATTTGCAGGTTGAAGATCAAGTGGAGAGAAAGTCTAGAACAAAAGTGTCAAAGTTTTCAAGTTGTGAAGTTGATCTTCAAAGTGCAAGAACAAAGAATTGGAGCTACAAAATTAAGTATAGGTTTTTGTGAGCTAACAACCAAGAATCTAAGAGTGCATACATCAAGGAAAATAACCCAGATCTCAGTTTCAAAAACCCTAATAGGAACCCATTCACCACTAAAGGTGAATGAGTCATTTGTGCCCTAAAAATAGGCTTCTTGTAGTAAGGTACACACCTCTTTGATCTCTAAAAACTTCCCTCATAGTTTCTATAATAGTTAGGTATCATTTCCAATTGTTATTTGCATCTTTTAGCTCTCATAATTGTATGTGTTTTGGGTGGCAAAATTAAGTGGTTCATCATCTTGTTTATTCATTTTGGTGAACCCTATTTTCCACCTAATTATTAATGGTGAATCTAACATATTGAACATTGCAATTTTTTGATTTTGAAGTCTTTCATTGCATCCTAGGGTTAGATATTGCATTCATTTGCATCTCATTGGCATTGAATTAAGATCTCATTTATGGTTTAGATTTGAATTGTTTTACATCTTTCTAAATCTAAAAAATACAAAAACAAATCAGTCATTATGCATCTCATTTAGACGTCATTTATTTGCATTTGAAAATCAAAAAAAAATTGCATTTCAACATAGGTCCTTGCATTCATCTTTTCATTGCATTTTCACATTACAATTTTTGGAAAATCTAAAACTAAAACTCACTGCCTCAGACTTGGAACTGATAGATAATACTGAAAGCTTGAAAATCATTAAAAAAATAGTTTTAAAATATCTAACCAAGACCCATTCACCCTTACTATTGAATGAGTCCCTGATCAGGTCAACCCTGCATCTTCTGGCATTTGAAAAAGCATTAAAAATCACCCTGAAATCCATAGAAACATCTCAAAAAAACTTAACCAAGACCCATTATCCCTTACTGGTGAATGAGTTCCTATTAGCTACTGATCTTTTTTTTTTGGACATTAAAATCTTAGTTTTAGGCTTCTGTTTGGTGCTGTTACTTTCCTATTTTAATTTCCTAATTTTTTGTTTCATCAAATTCATTGCATTTATTTTAAATTGCTTCATTTTAGTGCATTATTAAAATTCAAAATTGCATTCAAAAATCTCATTGTCAGTTTATTACATTTTAAATTGCATTGTTTAGAATCTAAAAATTGTATTTCATTCTAGGTTGTTGCATTGCCTCTTTGCCATTTTAGGGTTTGCACACTATGTTTGTAAAACTTGCATGAGCTTTACAACTTGGTGTCATATTCACAATACTATTATAAGATGTAGTTTGAGGCTCATGACATCCCATGATATCTCACTCACCGTGGATCTTTGGTTTTCTAACTCTCTTTCTGATAGTGTTGAGAATCAACCCTCCATGGCTCATAGTTTTCATACTTCATTACCCATGACTTCACTTCCTACAACCAATGTGCTTAATGTTACCAACACCATCCCTACCATCCCTAGTTCCACTCAAGCTTTGGGGTCTACCCTAAGTCAAGGTGGTATTCCAATTCCATCCTCCACAATACCAATGTCCATTCCTACATACACTAGTACAAAACCTACAACAACCCTCCAACCTACAACAACCTTTCAACACACAAACCTTCAACCCACAACAACCTTTCAACCTACCATAACCATTCAACGAGTTACAATAATCATACCCAATAGCACTGTGTACATTTCCTTAGGTATTCATGTGGGCTTATAGACTTGTCCAAACAAGCACAATAATTCCTCAACAATCAACCTCCACCAACCTGAAATTCACCAACCCTCTGCATACATACACCACACCACCTTATTCACCTCAACCTTACAACCAAAATGATCCTATTATTAAATCCCTTTTGCAAAATATGAAATCCCTTCAACAATAAGTGGAAACATTACAACAGAACAACAATAGTCAACCTTTGCCATATATCAAGTCCAAACCATTTTCCTTCGATATATTAATAGCACAAATGCCACAAGGTATAGAAGTAACCTGATTTGAGAAATATGGTGGGAAAGGAGATCCTTTCAACCATGTTTCTTCCTTCACAAAATTGTGTAGTGATTTCATCTTTGAAGATAAACTCTTGGTTAAACTCTTCCCTTGGTCCTTGAAGGATACTACTTTAGAGTGGTTCTCTTCTTTACCCAAAAAATCAATTGGTTCATTCAATGAACTCATTGATTCCTTTTACAACCACTTCCATATTCACATGGGTCCCAAGATGACCCTTGTTGATTTAATGACATGCAAACAAAAAGAGGAGGAGAAAGTGACCAATTTCATAGCAAGATACCAAACACTTTACTCATAAGTAAACATTAAGATCCCTGATGTCGAACTTCAACGAATTTTTATTACCAACTTACAAGATAAACTCAAAAGAAAACTTGAAATATTAAGAGTTCCATCCTTCACATAGCTATGTACAACCCTTCGTGATTATCAAAATTTGACTGGCGGTCGTGATGTGAAAAATCCCCTAGTGATATACTAAAAAATCCAAATCTACAACTCAAAACAATTATCAACCTTTCAAGAAGTAGAATAAGGGATTTTTACAACTGAATTCCCCTCAAACAAGTCAAAAAACCAATAATCAAGTGGTTGTTATTAAGACGACAACTCTTTTCGAAGAATGAGAGAGAGTGTCACCCCTTTACCTAATACCCTTCATAATATCATGTTACAAATTATTGACAAGAACATGCTTACATTACCTCCTATTAGAGAACATGACCCTAATATACCATTTCCTAAAGGCTTTCAAAAAAATGCTTATTGTCATTACCATCAACAAAATGGGCATGGTACAAAATAATGTAAGCATCTTAAACATCTTGTGCAAGACCTTATTGATACTAATCATTTACTAATTGGAGGTGTGAATGATCAAGGTAATAATTCTATAGCCCCTCCTAATCAAAATTTACAAATCCAATGCCTAAACATAGTGTTTCATTTGTTAAAGCTAGTGAAAATAAGAATGATCTAATGAATGTTGACACAAATGATGATAATATAGAACAAACTCCTATGGAAACTAGTCCTATGGATACTATAAAGCAACATAATGTAAAAAAAGTGGTAGAATTTATTTGAACTAGACCTTGTAAGGGCTCAACTAAAAATCCTCTTGACATTGCTTTCTCACAAAATGGCATACTTAAATGTGCACCTAATGGTGCCCTTTACATAGCTAGCTAAATCAATGATAATCCCACTAATGGGATATTGATTGATCCTATATGTGGAGAGAATGTGATCATAGAAGAATTATTATATGTGCATGAACTATATCAAGATACATATGAGAAAATGAAATCATGGATCAAGATGCATAATGGGTTTTCTTTCCCTACGATAGGCTCAATAGATCTCCCTTTAAAAGTGGGACTGAAAACATTAACTATCTCATTGTCCATCATTTCACAATCGGATCAATTTCATGTGAAGCTATCCTATCCATGGCTTTTCTCCATAAATGCAGTCTCTTTGGTTGTGCATAAATGTCTAAAGTTTCCATTTTGCAATAATATCTTTACTGTGCATCATAGCAGATTTAATCCCACCTAGGCCTGAGGGAATTTTTCATTAGGTTTCTTTGGGCCTGAGCCTATGGAACCTATCAAGGCTCATGAGGATTTCTTTTTCAAGTCACATCAAAACTTCAAGGAAAGGAAAATAGCAGAATTATCCCTTTAAAACATGCCTCAAACTATAAATGAAACACCTATCCTTGACTAAGTGATGATCAAACCAAAAGCACTTCCACACATACAAGAACAACCTATAGAAAAACCTCCTAGAATTTCCTACAAGAGACCGTGAGATAATACAAACAATCTTGTTGTCCCTCCTACAGTCAAAAAATTTTATAAAGCTAAAAAGAAAGTGGCTGAACAACATACTATTGTTTCTTCTATTCCTCCCAAGGAAGAGAAGGAACCTATGATTGACAAACCCACTCTTTTACAAACACAAATCTATAATAAAATGAAAAGTAATTAAAGTGCTAGAGAGCATAGGCGTAGGTGACGTGTTATTGCTCGTAGATTATAAACTCAAGAAGATAATAACAACTAAGAAAATTAGAATCCAAACTTACCTAAAGCAAAGCATGATGATCCTATACCTTCACCGCAACATAAAAAAGAACATTGTATGGACATTTTTATTTCACCTCCTATTGTGATAAATCTAGGTGATGAAATCGACATAGAAAAAATTGATGAGCAAGGGCATGATGATTTGAATACATTGTTTTCTTCTTCTATGAGCTTAAATGAAAAATATTTTAAAAAGAGTGTTGAACCTGGTGCTTCCACTAGTTCGGAACTTTCTCTTGTCCCTTTGGCTAACTGTCCGCCTTCCATTTATACCGACTGAGATTGGGATGCGGACGACCTACTTTAGGTTGACTCGCATGTGCCTTACTAGTCTTTTCCTTTTTCATGTTTTCTTTATGTGATTATGTGTGTATAATGTGATTCCCCGTGTTGTTTTGTTTGATGTACCTCTCTCTTTTTGTGCATTCCTCTATATGTATCTTTCATTCTTCTATATGTTCTAATAATTTCATTTGTCTTTTGTTTTCCTTTTGGGGATGACACAAGGCATCGAGACATTTAGGTCTCTTCCATGTTGACCCAAAAGCTTATTCTCTTATCTTTTTCATTTTCCTTGTGTTTTCCTTTTGGGTATGACATAAGGCATCGAGACATTTAGGTCTCTTCCATGTTGACCTGAAAGGCTTCTCCTTTGTTTTCATTCTCTTTATGTCATTCTTCCAATTCTATGAGTATTTGGGGAATGATGATAGTTCTATGCTCTATGAAAACATTGTAGCAAAGACATATTGACCCCAAATCCATAGATCCCTTATGTATTTGTAGGGGCAACCCTTCCTATTTCATGACGCAACTTATTTCAAAAACATATGACTTGGCGTAGGGTTTTCCGAGGAAGCTCTCATGTCTTGGGGAAAAAAATTTTGTTACTTTAAAGCAATTTCTCATAGTGATGGTGTAGAAACTACTTTAAAGTGGTGGCATACATCGATGACATCTTTCGGCATACTTCATGGTGTGATTTTCCTTTTTTTATGTGTCCTCTTCTTGGTGGTGTCATTGGGTTTCATGTCATCCAAGAGTGTACAATCTACCATCATGGCATGATGTGAATGAGGCATCCCATGAGTGATGATCTGACACCCTTGAATTTTCCTCTCTTGGAGACATTAGTCACAATTCTCCCTAAGAAGAAGACCTCTACATGAACAAAGACAAATACCCTTTAACAAAATTTTACATTACAAAAGCATTTACAAAATCATTACATTATGGTGCCTTATCAAAGTTGGTAGGAGGATAAATTCGGAATGGTATGAGAAGCTAATATGATTCTCTCATTTTCCACTTCATTGGGATAACTCACCTATTGGAAATACTAAGGTTCCACTACTCCAAAGTGAGTAGTGTATGTTATGGAAAAATAGCCCCGTTCCACATCATGTTGGGATAGTTTATATTGATCCTTTTTTTTCTTTATATGGTTATTTATCTTTATTATTTTTGCATGCTTAAGTGTCTTGAATGTCTACTTTAGTGTGAGTTTGATGTGGGGCCATCCTCTCACTAAAGTAGGGGAAAAATGTAGTATCGAAAAAAGTATCCTTTTTCCCTTGGTTCAGGAATAATTATCATTGAATTAACTTAATGATGTCTTGGAATAGTGTTTTAATGTGTTGTACACATTCACATCATTATAGGCCCTTTATTTGTTTAAAACATACCTTAATTTTTCCTTTACAAAAGTGTTGTAAAGTGTTGTGACACACTTTCACACTTTTGTTTATTCAATTAATTAAGCCTAATGGGCCCCTTTTAATGAAATGTACCTAATGTGTACCCTATTTCTGGTGTTGTAAATTTTTGTAACATAATTTCACATTTATCTAGGGTCCCCTTAATTAATTGTGGTTAATTAGAGTTAATTGTCCCCTTTAATTTAAATTTAAGCCTTATTTGTGACACCTCTCAAAGATCTCTCCTCACACCCATAATTTAAGTTATATAACATTTAATTGGAAAAAATCAGGGTCCTAGAAATTAGTGCTAGGACGCATTCACCCCAGGTGGTGAATGGGTCCTCCCTCTATAGGGCCCCCATTTTATCAATAGATTCTAAATGGGTTTTTAGTGTTCTTTCATCCCCTGAAGGTAAGGTCCTAGAAAATAGTGTCGGGACCCATTCGCCCTAGGTGGCGAATGGGTCCTCCCTTAATGAGGACCCCCTTTTTGAATTTCATTGTGGTGGGAATTTAATAATGTTTATAGATCTAGATCTGGTGTTGGCTTGAATTGTTTGAATTTTGGGGTTAATCTCTTGATTTACTATAAATAAAGGATTAATTCACATTCTCATAGAAATTTCAAGTTATCAGAAGAGTGCATTCACAAGAGTATTATAGAGCATTCAAGAGAATTCTCAAGGGAATTTCAAGGCATATCATCAAGTGTTTATTGCAGCAATTCAAGATCATTTCATCAAGTGTTTATTGTGAGTGTAGCATTGAAGATCTACTTTCTAGCATTGTTTCACATCTATTCAAGATCAAGATCTACATTCTTCATGGCCACTACATGTTGGATTGCAATTTTGCATTACAAGACAACATCTAAGGTATCAATATTGCATCATTCCATTTTTCATGCTTCAATTACATCATTTCATCATTTGGTTTAATAACCTACAAGGGTTTTGACTTAGGAAAACCCCTATTCACTAAAAATCAACAATGTTTTCTCCTGTTGAGTGTGTATTTGTAGATTTATAGGTTGAAGATCAAGTGAAGAGAAAGTCTAGAACAAAATTTTCAAAGTTGTCAAGTTGTAAAGTTGACCTTCAAAGTGCAAAAATAAAGAATTGGAGCTACAAAATTAAGTACAAGTTTTTGTGAGCTAACAACTGGGAATCTAAGAGCGCAAACATCAAGGAAAATAACACATATATCAATTTCAAAAACCCTAATAGGGACCCATTCACCACTAAAGGCTAATGAGTCCTTTGTTCCCTAGAAATAGGCTTCTAGCTAGGTACCTGCCTCTTTGAGCTCTAAAAACTTTCCTCATAGTTGCTATAATAGTTAGGTATTGGTTTTGATTGTTATTTGCATCTTTTAACTCTCATAATTGTTTGTATTTTGGGTGGAAAAATTAAGTGGTTCATCATCTTGTTGATTCATTTTGGTGAACCCTATTTTCCACCTAATCAATTACTTGGATGGATTTTATGTAAATGGTTTAATGGAATACTGATTCACCCCCCTCTCAGTATTTTGGGTGTTCAACAATTGGTATTAGAGCTTAGTTCCTCTTAATAATTCTAATAGCTTGAGGAAGATCTTGGAATTTGAACACATGGAAGATAAGAGATTTCCTATTCCTTTGGAAGAGATTCCTGCCAAACATATTGAAGAAGACTATATCCTAGATAATATTGGTGAACTTGAAATTTCTCTTGAAGATCTTGACAGGACTAAAGGGGAAAACAAATATTTTAAGGAAAGCCTCAAGGAAGAAAATGATTACATCAAGAAACTGAGAGAACAAATCAAGAAATTCAAAGAAAGATATAGAGAAGTCAGTGATCAATTGAAGAAAGCAAATTAGGACATCATAGGACTAAGAGAGCAAGTTGAAGAAAAGAGAAGAATTAAGGATTGTCAGAAAGATGAAATTTAGAGCAAGGTTGATAAATGTACAAAGCTTGAACAAGAAGTAACTTTAAGATTAGATCTGGAAAAAGAAAAAGCTCATGAGGACAAATTCAAAACAAGTTCTACAAGGCTAGATGAACTAATTACATGACAAAAATCCTCTAAGGATAAAAGTGGTTTGGGACTTGAAGAAGGACAAAATTCAAAAGCAAGTCAATCCCCTAACAAGGTTGACAATCAAAGGAAGACTCAAGGAAATGGTAGATAGATCAAGAATCAAAGAAGTGATACCAAAAGGACTCCTATCAGACAACCTAGTTCACAAAATTACTTATCTTTTAATGGTGTCTATTATTCATACAATAGATTTAGACATAGGGAAAAAGATTATGGAAATAAAGTAAAACAGAATGATAGAATGAATCAAAATGCCTTATCCTTTGCCGATCAATGTTTTAAATGTAAAAGAATTGGAAATAAAGCTATAGAATGAAAATTTAAAAACAAAATGATCTATCCCTTTAAAGACTAGTATTATCATTGCAATTTATTTGGACACAAGGCTAACCAGCGTAGATACAGATTGAATAAAAGATAATTTGGATGGAAGAATGTTGTTTGTTATATTTGCAGCAAACCCAAACATTTTTCCAAAGACTGCAGAAGCTGAAATGTGAAAAGGAACTATCTAGTAAAGAGACATGAACCAATCACTAAGATTGATCTAGAAAAACTTAAGAAGGAAATGGAAAATATCTAGAGAAAGGAAGGATAATTTGAGAAGCAAGGAGAATCAAAATTTTCAATTTCATTTGTGTCATCCTCTGATGCAGATAATCCCATCAAATATTAAGCATAGGAAAGTAGCTTAGGGGGAGCAATATTAGAAAATTTAATATCCCTCCACCAATATATGGTGTCATGTCATGACACTAATGCATTTTTTGAAGGTAATGAATTCAAAATTTCATGCGAAAGAAATTTCAGGTGGACATGTGCAAAGAATGAATATTGCAAAGCTTGAAATGATGAAAGTACACACAAATATCAGGGAAATCTACTTGCGATCTGAAGCATTTATTTTTGAATAAAATGGGATTGAAATAAATTTAAAGTGTATTAAGGAAAATTCATTCAATGAAAGGAATTTTCAAAAGAAAAGAAGAGTGTGGAGCAATATTGAATATTCCAAAGCATTTCCATACTACAGAATTTTAGAGTTTGGTGTTGGTGTGCAAATAAAAGGTAAGTAAATGTTGTTATGCATTAATCTCTATGAGTTATTCATTGAGTTCTATTGAATGTAATGGATACACCTCAATTCGTAGATAATTCAGAAAGAACGTAAGCATAGTTTAAGGGGTACCCTTCTAAAACTCTAGAATTAGACCCTTTGGGTGCATTTTTGAAAATTCCTCTTGGTGCCATCTCGACTAAAGATATTGGGATATACATTTATATAAAATTGGAAAATCCTAATTATGGAAAAGCATGCATATTGTGGTTTGAAGAATTAATTGGAGAAGATTGTGCCCTGAAACTAGAATACAACATGCTTACATAGATTAAATTAGATGTGTGGGATCAATTTTCAAGCCTTAGAAATGAAGAGAGATGCATTAGATTGGCACTTAGAAAATTTCATGATCAATTTGTGTGGCTTGATGATTCGTATATGATATCCAGAGAAGAAATTAGAGATGCTATTGGTTTATCATCCTCCAGACCTACTCTTGCATACAAACTAGAAAAAGGAAAAGGATTGAGAAAAAACATATGTACTGAAATCAATAATCCAATAGTTCAATATGTGAGTATGGTTATTTCACACTTAATTTTAGGTGAAATTGATGTCTCTGACATCATAATTAACATATCTTTAGAAATGGTTGAGAAAAGGATTGAATATGATCTATGTGAGTTGCTCTGGCAACAACTACTAGAAAATTTGAATGATATCAAGAAGAAGAAGTGCACATTTAGGTATGGAACATTGATATTATGTCTAACCTTCTACTTTATGAGGGAAGTTCCTAGTGTAGGAGAACTTTTTGGGTAAAAACCAAACCCGTTGTGTATCAGATTAGAGAATTAATGAGAAATATTGGAGATTTTGATGCACAAGGAAATTCCCTTACCGCATTCTTTGGAAAATTTCATAGAAGAATGAATAGAAGACAAAGAATTCTAAGAGAGCTAGTGACAAGATATATGAATGACATAACATTTTTGGTATCTACTGATTGTTGTGCTATCATAGTAGTTGAACTGAGAAACATATGGATTCCCAAGCTAGGATATGAGATTGAGAAATATTATGCTATCAATTGCATTGAAATGTTGATTAATAGCCCTAGAGATCCCAGTAGATCAAGATTTGTAACTTATATGGAAGTGGCTTTGGAAATTCATGAAAAAAGAAGGGGTCTCCGATAATTCAATAACTATCTCGAGAGAAAAGAGAAAATCTACTAGGGTTCATACATTTATTTCCCAAACAGAACCCACTCCAAGAAAACTCAAGCAGCTAGCTAAAAGAAAGGTACATCTTCAATTAGTCCATAAATAGTTCATTTTGGAAAGCACAAATACATTGATTCATTTATTCAAAGAACTAAAAAGTTAAGCAGTACGTGAAATGGTTACTTGGGTTTGGGAAAAAGGCTTATTGGAAATTGGAGAAGAGATTTAAATAGCAATGCACTTGAGAAACTTAAAAGAAGTTCAAGATTGTGAAAAAGAGGAAAAAAATCTATTCTCATTTTGGTGGACATGGCCTAATGCAATTCAAAGATTCAAAGATTCTGAGGACACTATTGAGACACAAATAAAATATGCATCTAACACTTTTAATCCAACACTGGATCTAGATGATCAAACTTGGTTTGGCCTGACAAAGCTACATGAAGAATATCTCAAATTGCACAAGGAAAAAGGAGAGATGATCAAACAATTTGGATAGCTTAGAGACCTAATAAAGGTTAAGTCCACACCTATCTACTATGCTCTTTCTCTAGTTGAAAGGATTCTATATTTAAATGTCACTCCTAGAACTCTAGTTGAAGGGGAAGATATCCTAGTTGATCTTAAGTATCTATGCAAAGTCTTGACAGAAGCAAAGAAGCTCTGGGATGAAAGAAAATCTTCATGGATAGGTACTCTTCACAAAATTCAAGGGACAACCACTTCTAGTTGATTACTCATAGCTACTGATTTGGATGTACTCTTAAGGGGGAGTATTAAGTATGCAAAGGAAACTATTAAAGTATTAAATATCTCTTATCCTTTGTCATTGATGTCAAAGGGGGAGAGAGTACCATTTGAAAAAGAAAAATTTTGGGTGAGAAAGATGAAAAGAAGTTGTTCTTGATGGTTTTCACATCATTTGTTGCCATCAATGACAAACGGGGAGATTTTTGGAAATTGGAAGATTGTTTTCATTGATGTCAACATTAACATCAGCATACCCTACTTATATTACTTGTATAGATCAATAGCTACTCTGGTAGTAATGGTATGAGCTATGCTAATCCGGTACTAAAATTTTGTTGATTCAGTATTTTGGTCTGGATCATCTCATCATGTAAGATTCATTCAGAAATTGATAATATGTTTTATCTCAACATTATTTGCATCCATTGACAAGATTTCAATTGACTTGGTCATATAGTTGGAAAGATATAGTTAGCAGAAGTTTAGTAAAACAATGTTCTATTTTTTTTATCTTGTTTTTTGGTCTAGATTCTACCACAAAGAATGATATCACTACAGGATTTTGTACATAGATTAGTGTCTATGAAATTCATCTTATCTTGTATATTTATGATGATGTGTGAATGCATACGGAAGATATGAGTAATAGTGTTATGTTCTAAGGATTACAGTAAGTCTATGTATAGCGCATTAATGAGGAAGATTCTACATTTTCTCATGTTTAATTTATTTGCCTTGCGAAGTTGAAGATAAGTTAGCTGATGTCGTCTAAAGGAGAATTTGATGTATTGAAAATTTTTGGTGTTACATGTTTGGAAAATTATGATTGAAGTATTTGGTGTTTTAGGTCTAACTCTACTCGACCTAACTATGAATTTGTGTTAAGAAGACTAAATGTGTGTTGCAAATGCTAAAGGGATCTATCTTAGGTTTGTGTCAACTAATATCACACATTACACAATTATGCTGGGTGAAAATATGAATATGTTTCTGAGGATAAAGCCAACAAAGTTAATTTTGATTTTAAATAAGGCTACTCTAATTAGGCCAACGTAATTAGTGGTATACAAATATATACAGTATATATATATGAAAGGAACTTTTGAGAAGTGGGGGACACAAAAAAAGGGAAATGAAGGAGATGTGACATAGAGGAAAAAAGATGGTTCATGTATGGACTGCTACATGGTGCGAATGTATGAAATTGTATGAATGAGCAGATAGAACTATTGAGTATATTGTACAGAGAAGTTTTTTGTATTTTGTGCTTCATTCAAACTAAACTCTAGCAAAAGGAAGGTGCATTCTATCTTAGTACACCTCATGGAAATGAGCCATACTTTGTTTTGTAAATCAGTTTAGGTTGTGAGCCTTCAAGGACAGTGAGTTCTGGCAGTGAGCCATAGTAATATTTTATATCCGGATATATTATATTGTGAGCTAACCCTCACCATGGTTTATCCCATTTTTGGTTTTCCATGTAAATATCCTAGTGTTTATGTGTGTTGTGATCTTGTGTTGATTACATGCTTTCACTTATTATATTTTGAAGAGTTGTGTTACTACTTGGATGGATTTTATGTAAATTGTTTAATGGAATACTGATTCACCCCCCCTCATTATTCTGGGTGTTCAACACTTTGATAGGATCATTCATATGCTTCCCTTTCCTACGAAATTTATTGTTTCTAAATTTGAAAAATACAAGGGAAAGGGAGACCCCGTTGAACACATACAGGAGTTCCATACAGCCTCTTTATACATGGACCATGAACATGCATATCTCATTTGACTTTTTTCATGAAGTCTAGGAGGCCAATCCCTTGAATGGTTCACACACTTACCTTTAGGAATATAAACTTGGAGTGAACTAATGGACAAGTTCATTTCACTTTTTCTATCAAAAATCTACTAATGTCAACATTACACATTTATGTGAGGAAAAATAGAAAGATAGTGAAACCTTCTCATCATTCTTACAAATATGGTGAAGCTTATCTAGTAAGTGTGCCTTCCATATACCAGAGAAATAACTGGTCTAGATTTTTTTGGAGAACCTCAGCAAGGAGGCTAAGTTCCACTTACAAATCCATAAGAGGTGATAAAGAAAGGATTATACATTGAGAAATCCCTCATTGGTAAAGGGCTTGTTTGTTTTTTTAAGGAGAATATCAATTATTCTCATAATAATTCCAACAATGATAAGACTAAATTTTGGTCACAAAACAAAAATGTGACAAAATATGGTGTCATAGATGTTAAGGTCATGAATAAATTGTATCTTGTGATCAATCTCAAAGGTCCCACATCGACAATCACCAATAACTGCCCATAAAGGTAGGGGCAAGTTGCTAATCTAGTGCAAAAATAACACACAACATGGTCCTCCTAGGGCCCTGCAACCAAGACAAAACTACACACCCTTAGGGGAACCAGTTGAATTAGTTTTGAAGAAACTAATACAAAATAACATCATTTAGCTTCATGAAATAAGACATTATCAGCCAATTCTATTTATAGTAGCCATGTGGAATGACAACGGTTTTTGTGAATATCACAGAATCAAAGGATATAAAATGTCAGCCTGCTCTAAATTAAAGATCATCATACAAGATCTTATTGAATAGGGAATGATATAAATTGATAACCAACATGGAACCGCTAACACAAATCATACGATCTTCAAGGATCCTTTGCAAAACCATGGGAAAGGAAAGGCCTCAAGTTCTCAAATAGGTGAAAAACCTTATGCAAATTGCACTAGTATTGCTTACAAGTACACTTTCAACCACATCCACCCATCCAATAAAGAAGTTTCATCTACTCCCATTGAAAGTGACAACCCTAAGTGTCTCACCATATTTTAAAAAAAAGATATTCCTACACAAAACACTTACTACATTGATGCACTACATATTGAATCCTTCAAGAAATAGAAAATCCAACGAGTCTTGATAGATGACAGAGTAGGGCTAAACATATGTAGTTTGTCTTGTGAAAATTTTGGGATATTCAAATGATTCTATTGATCAAAACAAGAGGATAAAAATTAAACTATATGACAATGTCAAATGAGAATCAATAGGCACTATCATATTGCCTCTCCAAGTGGGTCCTCTTATAGTTGAGACCATTTTTCACATTCTAGATTTGGATACTTCGTATAACATTCTCCTTAGACATCCATGGATTTGTTCCATGCATTTTCTACCATCTACATTACACCAATGCATCAAGTTCCCTTACAACAGAACTAAAGTGACCATACTAGAAGACTCGATTCCTTTTACACCTCACCAACCATCCCATGCCAGTTTTGGCCTCCCAGAGCATTGCCTTAATAATACTGGCATACCATCTTCCTCTCCAACAACTAAGCCTTTAGTACCACTTTCATCTCCCACTCCCCCTATCCAAGTTAATGGAAAAGACCTTGGAGTCAGAGAATATGAGCAACAAGCATACATTTCAGAGGTTAAACCACTATCATCTAGACCCTAATCATTCAATGTCCATGATAATCCTTGATTTAATCAGGACATCTACGATAATTAACTTTTCCAAAATGATCCTATGGAGGATACCCATGAACATCCTTCTTCATTCTTGAATCATATTCCCTCTAATCCACTACATGGGCTACCATATTTTTTGCCTAAGCATCCTAAGTTAGAATATGTATTTTTAGATTATGCCTCTACTAAGTTTTCCTGTCAACTCATTGAAGGCGAACTGGTTTCCTTTGGTATCACCAATACTGAAAAGGATAGTTTTGAAAAATGTGTTGATGATAGTGTCTGACCTATACAAGAATCATTCATATTCGCCAATCCATTGAATTCCTATAGCTTCATCCATCTCCCAAACTTGGATCAACAAGTATCTACAAAAAAAGAAGGCCCAAAATCAAAAGACAAGAATGAAGAATCCTTTAACACAAAAAGCTACAAGGCCAAAGAAAAAGAAGAAAGATCAAGAGAATCCCTTAAAAAAAAAAAATGAAAAAATATTAGGGCAAGCAAAAAGAAAAAGTAATAAATTGATCTTCAATTGTGTCTTCAATCCCACAATAACTAGGGGCATATGCAAAATAAGGCCTTCAAAGTATGAACTTGTTGATCCAACATTTCTATTCACATCATTATTATGTAATCCATAGAATCTACTAGATCTACTCACATTCATGAATCCACCATCTCACAATAAATCACTTGGTGATTTCATGCAACGTATCTTTGATTATGACCCTTGATGTACTCTAATCCATTGTTTGTCCAATCTCCTCTCTGAGGGAAGTATGATGGTCTACATAGGGAAAATTTTATGGATCATACTCCAGCTCCTCCCACCTGCAACATATCACAGTCCTTGTGTATAGTATCATACAATCCACATCCATCTATTGATCACCAACCTAGGACTTCTGAAGAGCATCTACCATGATCACGACATTATCAAATTTCAATAAAAGGTCACCTTGATGAAAACCTGGCAAACATACATCTTGAGTGATATCAAGAAAGCAAAAAAAAGAGAGAAATAATCCATCCTATAGTGAAAACCATTTCAGTGGCACTTTGGATAAGTACTATGGTGAAAACTTGGCAAACAAGCACAATGTGTAGTTGGCTACTGCTCTACCATTTATCACTACTCTATTTGATTCCATCCATAACTATTTGAGCATATACACCCTTTCATAATAAAAATCTTTCTCACCCCTTCTCATGGCTTGAGATTGATTAACATTTAGCATCAACCGCTTATCACATTCACCCTCTCATAATAACTAGTCTTCTTCTAGACTGGGGGAAAACCTTGACCTAATGTTTCACAAGGATCTTACACATGGTATCCAAGGATGTTATCACAAAAATCTAAAAACATAAAAAATTTAACAAAAATACAAAAACATTGAAAAAACAAACAAAAATATAGAACATTATCCTTTGAAAAATCAAAAAAAAGTCATAAAATGTCAAAAAAATAAAAAATGATTTCAAATACAAGTTTCGAACTGCATTGTCTCTACTCATGTGAAAGAGATTAAGATTAGCTCAATACCCAAGACCACCTACAAAAATAATGAAAACCTTCTACAAGAGAGTATACAAGAATATGAGCTTGCTTGATGTTAAGTCTTATCAAAATGATGATGAGGTATGAAGTATATTACATATGAGTACAATGACCTTCCTTATATAAGCAAGGTGATGAATAGGATTGAACATGATTGTGACATGTGTCTAAATTTAATGACATGTAACAACGAACAACCTAACTACTTAGGAATCATGCATAAAAGCTAGATAAGATAAGCTCTAGAAAAGCCAACTAAAACTTCTAGAAAGAATCTTATATCCTAAGTAAAATTAAAAAGCGAATAAGTCCCCTAAGTCTGTAGCAAGATAAATTACTAGGTACAAGACTTTATATTCACACCAACAACATGTACATAGGCAAGGTGAGTCACTGGTGAACCCCCAAGGCATTAGGTCAATCCCTTAGGGTTTTTCATAATTAGGTCCTCATCATACTAATTTTCTTATACAAGTCGTTACACTCTCAAAACTAGACCAAGCATCTTATATGAGGTGTATCATATCAAAAACCATACACTTGTTGAACTACGTTGTCTCTATGCATCTACATAGGCAAGGAGAATCATTGATGGACCCTCAAGGCATAGGTCAATCTCTTAAGGTTTGTCAACATCAATTATCCTTATCAGATATCAATTGTCTTATATAGGTTGTTACATCCTAGAAACCAAACTAGGTGTCTTATATGAGGTGTATCATCCCCGAAACCATACACTTGTCAAACTATGTTGTCTCTATGCATCTACGTAGGTAAGGAAAATCACTGATGAACCCCTAAGGCATAAGTCAATCTCTTAGGTTCCATAAACATCAGTTATCCTTATTAGTTATCAATTGTCTTATATAGGTTGTTACATCCTTGAAGCCAGACTAGGCATCTTATACGAGGTGTACATTCCTAAAACTAGACACAATCTTATCAACTATCTTATACAGGTTGTTACACCCTTGAAATAAATCTAGGCATCTTATACAAGGTGTATCATCCTTGAAACTAGAAATAATCCTATCATTTGTCTTATATCAAATGTTGCATCATCGCAACCAAACTTGGCATCTTATACAACCTACTTCATTTCCTAAAACCATATATCTGTTGAACTATGTTGTCTCTATGCATGTATGTAGACAAGGAAGATTGATGATGAGCCCCCAAGGCATAAGTTAGTCCCTTAGGTTTTGTCAACATCATTTATCCTTATCAGCTACCAATATCTTATATAGGTTGTTACACCATTGAAACTAGACTAGGCATATTATATAAGGTGTATCATCCCTAAAACCAAATGTAATCCTACCAATTGTCTTATATAGGTTGTTACACCCTCAAAACCAGACCAAGAATCTTATACAAGGTGTATCATCCATGAAACCATATGTAATCCTATCATTTTTCTTATATAGGATGTTGCACCATTGAAACTAGACTCGATGTCTTATATGACATGCTTCATTTCTCAAAACCATACACTAGTGAAACTACATTATCTTTGTGCATGTATGTAGGCAAGGAAAATCACTAATGAGCCCTTGAGGCATTAGGTATGTCCCCTAGGGTCCTTTATAGTCATATCTTTATAATAATCCATATCTTAAATAAATAAATCATCACTTGTCATGGTCAGTCGAACTACATCATCTATGTGTTATCACATAGGAAAGGCCATCATCGATGAGCCCCCTGAGGCATTAGGTCAATCCCCTTAGGGTCCATTACAATAAAAAATTTCATCACAATTTCTAAATTTCATCATAAAACTATTCCTTTTCAAGATCCAACATGTTGGACAACAGACAAAATATCCTACATAGAATCAAGCTTAACAAATCATGAAACAACAAATGACACTACCCAAACTTTCCTTCAAACTAGTCAATCAGTTGTCTGTGTAGATCTATCAATTTTACCTATCAAATCAAAAATCATTTTTCTTACATGGATGTTGCATTATCGAAATCAGACCAGGCATCTTACACTAAATGTTTTATTCCTTAAATTAGGCATAATCTTTTTTCTTATCATGTACTTATTGGTAGACAAGAAGATCTAATAACTATTGACTTGTTTGGTTTAGTTTACTCTTATCTTTTTATCTGATTTATCTTATGTCATACTCCTAATATACTCAAGGATATCCACAAGTGATTAGAGCGACAATGATGGATCATGACATTTATTTTTGTTGATGTATGCATGCAGTTTGTCTTGGTAACATGTATGGGGCAACTAAGGTCCTTGTGTGTGATAGATTTCCATTTAGCATAATCTAAACACCCTATACAAGTCAAAAGCCAATCTAACACTTTCTTGTATCTAGGAAAACATGCTTTATCGTCATTCTCTCACACATTCTTACAAAGTTCTGTTGTTGCTAATCTAAATCAAGACACTCCTTGTCTAATGTGTTTGAATCTTTGACAAAAGGGATACAAATGTCACAAAGGTTTCTCTCAACTTGATGTACACTTTCCACTTGTCCATATATCATAATACAAATGGAAACTAAAGCTTCCTTCCCAATTCATGCTTAGGTGTGCATGCATCCATTTATGCCATAATAAAATGCATGCACTTCTTAAAGCTCAAGTACTATCAATCCACACATCAATCTCAGTTTGGATGAATAGTCCATCTAATAGGTTCTTCACTCCTTACTAAATTTTTCTTCTTGTCAACATTTCTTTTGTCAGTCCTTGCACTTAAATGCATCACATCAGCTTGTTGGTAAATTTGGCTTATTTTCTGAAATTTTCACCAAATTTCTTGAGGGGTGCCATGCTATCCTATCGTCACCATAGCATACCGGGGCAAAATGTAGATACCAGAAATTGTCCTAACATGTGAACTAGCATTTTATAACTAATATTCGTCTTTCCCTAATGATTAAATAATGTTCAATTATTTAATTATTTTAAAATCATATTTCCACTATAATTAGTCAATTTATGTTATTTAATTAATTCATTTCAATTAATCTTCTAAATTCGTTAAATAATTCATATTTATTTAATTATATCTTTATTTCTTTATTCTTCTTGATGAGTTAAATAAATCCTATTTATTTAATTTAATCTTTAATTATTTATTCTTCTGATTAATTATGTCTTTAATTATCTTATTCCTCTAAATTAAATAAATGATTATTATTAATAATTGTTTAATTAACATTCACCCACTTTCTTAAATTAAGTAATTTAATTATCCCTCTTCTCTCAACATTATCCATTCATCATGAATAAATAAAATATTTTATTTATTTATTTAATTCTCACTTGCACATTCCTCAAATAATTAATTAATTTAATTAATTATTATCTTCTCATGTAAATCTAAATTTATCTTCTAATTAAACACTTTCTTTCACTTCACTTCTCATGTAGCTAGTTAACTCACACTCGATCTGAGTTATCTTCCACATAATTAAATTTTATTTATTTAATTATGCCACTAATTATTCTTTATTATTTTAATTTAATTAAATAATTTTTTATTTTTTAATTATTTATCATTCACTTCTATAATTAAATAATTGTTTAAATTATTTAATTATTCATTATCATTTTCTCTCTATAATTAGATAAATACCTTAATTATTTAATTATTCATGCACCATCTCCTAATTAAGTAACTATTTGAATTATTTAATTTATCTAAATTTTATCTCTTCTCTAAATAAAGAAAATTGTTTATTTTGTTTATTTAGTTCATCTTGCACATTCAATAATAATTAATTATCTTACCATGCAAAAAGTAAACTCATCTTCTATATCAATCTTTCTTCCACTTCATTTATCATGCAATCAATTAACTCTAAATTTAGTTCACTTGACACATAATGCATTGAGTTGACAATTTCATCTAAATATGTCAATCAATCTTGATCATTGATCTTATTCAACACCTCCTAATATGGATCATTCATCTTATCTCAATTCATATAAAAGAAGGCCTCCTTCCTCATTCCAAAAGAACCATGAACTTTAGAGCTTTTTCATCATCGCTACAATACTTCATTCTTTTGAGCTTAAAGGTGAAAAAAGGTGCATATCAAATATCTGAGAGAAAAGCAAAGTGAAGAACTATGGAAGTAATATCATGTTAACACGATAAAGGTAATGCTTAATTTATTCTAATTTTATCATTGTTGTGTGTATTTCATTGGTAAGTTTGGATTGTGTTTGCTCTTGATTTAGATAGTTGTGGTTGTTATTAATGAGTTCATGGCCTTTGTTCTTATTTTTTGATTTACAGTAGTATCATGTCTTTTGAATTCCTTTGATAGAAACTCTCAACCTTTGAGGATTTTTTTTTCCTTGAAGATTCCTAAGGTTCATTATTGTAGCTATTTCTTATTGAGGAATATTGTAATTCTTTGTTTGTACATCCCTTGAATGGAAGGTGTCTTTGTTTGTTTTTTGATCCTATGGCTCATGTTTTTTCATAATTCTAACATGGTATCAGAGCATGGATTCAATGAACCCCTTCTCAATTTATGGGGTTTTTTCTTCAACAAGGGTTACAAGTGTCAGATCTGGATTCTTCAATGTTTTTTTTGCAATTTTGGAGGTGAAAAATTTTTAGGTGCATTTTGGCATGAAAAGAACCTCGTTGTTGGATTTAGTAGGTTTATTTAATGAATTTTGACTGTAAATTTTTCTATATTGGTCGTCAAGAGCTTCTAAGGCAATTTTTTTTAGAATTATGAAAAAACACAATCCACAAGATCAAACAATGAACAAAGACACCTTCCACACAAGAGATCTACAAACAAAGCATTGCAATTTATTCCTCAAGAAGAAAAAGCTACAACAATGAACCTCAAGAATCTTCAAGGAAAAAAAAAGTCCTCAAAGGTTGAGAGTTTCTATCAAAGGCATTCAAAAGGAATTATAATACAATGATGGTTGAGTGTTATATAGGAGAAACCCTAAATGGTAAAGGGATTAGATCATGACAAGTATCATCTCATGCAATGAGACACAATGATCTAATAATAGCTCTTTAGTTAACATAGTAAATCACTCTTAAGTTTAGCTTATGTGCATGATAATAAATTAGACTAATAATTATTTAAAGATTAATTAATTATTAGCTAATGCATAATTAGAGGATGGAATTGAGGATGAAGAATATTGAGTCCAAAACACTCTAGTGCATATTTTTGGGGTATAGTACAACTTCAAAATCTTATCATGCCATGGATCCTAAGATAAAGAAGATTTATGAGATTCAAGTTGTGGTATGTGATGAGTCATCATTTGACTTCTTGACACAAAATGAAGATACAACCACCTCTCATAGATTTCTCTCTCAATCAGATAATGAGAACAAATATTTCTCTTAGAAAGAACATGAGCTACAAGGAGAGTAGTTTGTTGATCGTGGCACTTTAGAACATCATTCTCCATATCAACAACAACATCAATGTCTAAAATTGGTCCAAACCACCATCAAGGACTCCCATCTAGTTTCTCTTCCAGATCTCTCATTAGGATTTAGAACAAGGACAAGTGAGAAACAAGGTGAATCTTGCATTGATGAGTTTAATTGTTGATAATATTGAACTCAATATAGTTCAAGAGGTCCTTAATTAGCCACATTGAAATAAGGCCATGGATGTTGAGTATGATGCTTTGATTAAAAAATAATACATGAGCACTTGTCGGTCTACCTATAGGAAAGAAACCCATAGGTCGTATATGGGTTTTCAAAACAAAATACAAGATAGATGGATCCATCGATAAATATAAAGCATGACTTGTTGCAAAGGGATATTCTCAATAGAAGGGCATTGATTATGAGGAGACCTTTTCACCCACTATGAAGCTCAAAACAATTTGAGTTGTTTGTGCCCTTGCAGTACATAAAGGATGGAAGCTTCATCAAATGGTTGTCTAGAGTGCTTTCCTTAATGGTGATCTAGAAGAATAAGTTTACATGACCCAACCATAAAGCTTCACTGATAAAAATCACCCTCAAAAGGTATGTCATCTTATTGTCACTTTATGGGATTAAACAAGCCCCTAAGGCATGATACATTAAAATATATGGTCACCTCTTGCAACATGGTTTCACTCATAGTCCCTCATATCCAAATTTATATATTTGGAAGGTAGACACAAGTATTTTCATTCTTGTCTTGCATGTGGATGGTCTTATGATCACAAGAAGCTTAGATAATCTCATTGATGGTGTAAAAAATGATCTAAATAGATCCTTCAATATCATAGAATTGGGGCTACTTCACTATTGTCTTGGCTTGGAGATATGGAAAATAAAGCATCACATATTTATCTCAAAAATGAAATATGCCAAGACACTCCTAGAAAAATTTAGAATGTCTAGTTGTAATCCTATGTCCACTCCAATGGAGAAATGTTTACAACTTTCTTGATTCTAGGATTCTCCTCAAGTAAATGCTACTCTCTATAGGAAACTAGTTTGGAGTTTATATTTACTTGACTTATACCAAACAAGATTTATGTTTTGTATTTTTTGAGATATGTTTGAGTTACACTTTATTATGGTCTAGAATAAAAGAACACTCAGTTCATCTTGCAAGGATATGTTGACTTAGACTATGTTGGATATGTTGATGATAGGAAGTCAACCATAGGATATGTTTTTCATCTTGGATCTAGGCCTATTTCATGGATTAGTAAGAACCAATTTTGTTTTTATCTCTCATCCACAAAATTTGAATATCATGTTGCATAAGAAGCTATGTGTGAAGAAATTTCGTTACATCACATGTTGGTTGGCATGGATATTTTTTAGGAAAAGCCACTTATTCTTTATTGTGACAATCTGAGGGTTGTTGAAGCTTGTGAAGCATCTAGTCTTTCATGAAAGAAAAAAACATATTAAGGTTGAATGTCATTACTATAGTGAAGGAAAATGTATCCCTCTACATTTTTTGCATTTGTTTGGGCCCTCCCTATTAAATTAAGCTTAATGATGCATTGATTTAGTGTTGCAATGTGTTTAACACATTCACATTAGGTCTTGGGACCTTGTAAACTAAGTGGACCTAGTTGTGCCTTATTTAGGGTGTTGTAAAGTGTACCTTTACACTTTCACACTAATCTAGGGTTTTATTAATTAATTGGGCTTCTTTATGCCTTAATTGGCCTTATTTTGCATCCACAAGACTTAATTAATGCATCTTTCTGAGATTAACCCTGACGTAAATAACAACATCCAATCATAATTCATGTCTTTTTAGATTGTATGGGGCCAAGATTTAGTGATCTAGAAATCATACGCCACCTTGGGCATATGGTCCCACCTAATTTTTGGGGCCCCAATCTGGATTTCACATTAATCTAAGCCTTTCTTGAAAAATGTGTCCCAAGATTAGCCTAATGGGACTCATACACCACAACTGGTGTATGAGTCCCACTTAGCTTAGACCTAAATTAAATTCAAATTCTTAACGGGATTTTATCTTCCTAGATCTGATGTCAACTTGGAGTGTTGTAATTTCAGGAAAATTGGGATAAACAAGTATAAATACAAGGTTATTTCACTTATTTTCACCTAACAAGACCTAGAAACTTAAGTATCCATGCATTATAGAAAATTGGTGATAACAAGTGTTTACAAGAGAATTCAAGAGACTTTTTCAAGAGCTAATTAACAAGTGTTTTGGAGCATTATTCAAGTATCAAGCATCATGTCAAAGTCATCATGCATCATGTTTGTTTTTTTGAGCTAACATTTGTGATGTAGGGTTTTGTGATTCAAGCAAGTATTCAAATCAAGATCTACAACATTCAAGCAAGAGTCAAGATCCACACTCATGATAGCCATTTCATACATGTTTGCAGCATCTTATTCAAGGGTTTGGTGAGTTGCAACATTTCATATTTGTTCATTCATCATTCCTCCTTTCTATTTCATTTCATTTCAAGGTTTGATTACCAAAATGGGGTTTGACTACGGAAAACCCCTTTCTACTAACAAACAAAAATTTTCCCTCTCTTTAGTGTGTGATTTACAAATTTAGGTTGGAGATACATTGAAGAGAAATATTGGAAGAAGTTGTCAAGTTGTCAAATTTGTCATCTTGTTTACAAGATCACTAAAAGACACCTACAAAGCATAATTTAACAATTTAGATCCAAAAATCAGGTTGAGAAGGAAGAGTAGATTGAGATCTTGATCATTCAAAAAGTCAAAGCAGGACTGATATGCCACTCCTGGCATATGAGTCCTAATATAGTGACTTTTCTAGATTTCAAGAATTCCAGACTGATCACTGTCAAATTTTGTTCCTATCCATAACCCCTAATTTGGGAATAATTCGTCCAACCTAGTGTATGAGTCCTAGTGTGCATTAAATTCATCATATTTAGTATTTCAGACCTTGTTCTGATCTGCTACATGTTTGTAGGTGCACCTCTTTGATTTCTTAGTTTTTTGTTCTGATTTACATTCATTTCTAGGTCATTTACTTAAGTCTTGCACATCATTAAGTTTCATCTTTAGGTTTTGCATGTTACTTTCCTTTCCAAGACCTAGCTTGGTGGTGAACCCCCTTTTAGTCTCTAAACATACCCTAGAACACCCTACTATAGATCTCTTTCTCTCATTCTATCATTAAATTGAGATCTCTAAGGTATCCTTGAGTGAAACTTGAGGGAAATATGTCATAAACCCTAGTGCTCCATCTCCTAAAAGGTGGAGCACCTTATTTCCATTGTTTCATGTTGGTGAAGTTGCATTTAGAACACCTTATTTCTAATTTGGAGTGCATCATTTTCCTAGATATACCTTACATTAACTTTTCATTAGGTTTTACATTAGTTAATTCGCATCTAGGGTTTCTAAATCTTTCATTAGTGAAAGTGCATATAGGTTGCATTTGTGCATCTTGCATTATTAAATTTCATCTAAAATCTACATTTTCACTTAGTCTCGACTGTTGGGAATAGGTTGTCATTTAATTGCAATACTAAACATATGTCATGTGTCTCCTAAGTCCTTGGAAAGTGTTCCCCAACACTAGGATCAAAAAGAGATTAAATTTGAATGAAATGAACATGTAAATTGACATTTGTAATTATTCCTAAATCATAGAAACATGTGAGGATGCCCAAGAAGAGCTCCTACAAAATAGGAGCACATGGGGCACCCACATGGAAGGTTGAACCCACCTTGCTTGAGTTAACTGTTTGGAGGATAAATAACACTTTAGTAATGCATGTAAAGATCCTACAAATTAGGGATTGATATTTTCATGAGTGGAGTTCAGTTTGGTACAGTTCAGTATCAGTTCAATTCAATTTAGTTCAGTTATGGTTTAGTTATCTTCAGTTGCATATAGTTATTTTTAGTGGAATGCTAGTTGACTTTAGTTGACTTGAGTTGCATGACTAATGACTTTAGTTGCATGATAGATAATAGGTGGATACATTCAGTTAAGTTGGGATGATCAATCATGCATAATGTTTGCATGAATTGGTGGAGAGATATGTTTCAGTTAACTAAAATTGACTTGGACCCACCTTGGATGCCCAAGTTGGCATCTTTGAGTTAACACCTTTTGCATGAGAAGATATTTACAAGGCTAAGTTAAGGGGGGCATTCTTGGGTGCCAACTTTGAGGTGATTCTTGCAAGATATTTTCTTGACCAACGATCAGTTAAGTGTTCATTTTGGGGCGCCTAAATTGAGGATACTTTGTTTTTTACTTCATGTTATAGTGTGGAACTCTAATTGCACAATCTAGGAATACATTTTTGAGAGGATCTTTATGCTCTTGTATTTGATAACTCTTATGAGTTTACATGCTCATTAATTTTCTATTTATTGTAACAATTGCATCAGAGTTTATTGCAGGTTAGTAGTTTGATCTTGTGTATGTGTAAGGGTTTGAATTGTGGCATGGGATGTGTGGATTCATGTTTGGTCATATGGAATGCATGGATAGCTTGTGCTGTAGAAAGTGTATGAGAGTTCCATGAGAGTTTATTGTAGGTTTTGAAGAAGGATTGTTGAAGGAAAGGCAGCATATCAATCAAGGATTGATACAATATTATTGTAATCTTGTTCTAAGGCTAAATAATACAAGAACTGTTTATTCTAATGGAGTTTTTTTCCTAAAAGGGTTTCTCCATGTATATGTTGTGTCACTTCTATCTTCTTGTCTCATTCTTCTAAAATATTCTATCTCTTTCTACAATTGGTAAAATTGATCTAAACAAATTAATCATACACAAAGAATTGTGACAAATAACACTTAATTGAATCTACAGTCACATAGGTTTACAAGTTTTAAGCTACAATTTCACCTTCATTTTCAACATTTGGTATTGGAGCTAACAGTTGGGGATAGTTTGGGGCACCTTTCTCTTAAAAGTTTGAAGGTTTTTTGGCTATAGTAGGAGCTTTTACTATTGTGTCAGATTTGTAAAAGAAGTGTGTTTTATCTTCTTGGTTTAGAGATTATGGTTTTCTTGACCTTTTGGGAGTTGTGTAATTAACAATAGATTCTTTGATTGTGTTGAGGCCATGGATGATCTTCATTTAGGAGATGGTTATCATGATTTCATGGATAGCTTGGTTACATGTTTCAGTGGTAGTTTTTAACAGTGATGGTTTGATGCTTATCTTGTTTCCATGTATAGCTCAGTATCATAGTTCAATGGGAGCTTTGGTAGGATATGGTTATCTTCATGTAGTTTGAAGAGGTTTTAACATCTTGTTTAAGGGAGGACCCTTAGATTCTTTGGTAAAGGTTTTATTGTTAGATTCCTTTGAAGAGGATGCAGTTCTTTATGGTTTTTAGTATTAATCATTTTCTTGGATCTTCATGATTATGCAGGTTGCATTTGAAGTTGGCATGGATTGATTGGTGGGTGATCATGGATACTAGAGAGACTTGGGTTAGGATGGATATTTCTTATGTTAAGAGATATGTGTTGGGATTGTTACTTGTTATAAAAAAAATTCAACAGTAAAGACCAAGGAGCCTACACTTGGAAATGGATGTGATTCCATCATAGACCTTATGAGAAGGTTGTCTTTATTGAAAGCCTATATTGCTTGGTGTTGTACGCACAGGACAATCTTGTATCCTACTCTTGGTCTAATTGGAAGGTAAATGATCTAAGAGGTGATTCCTGCCTGATTATTAGATGCATTATTAATATGTATCTTGTCTTCTCTTATGCATTAGTCTTGAAAATTGAGTTTTGAGGGATTATTGAGAAGTAGATGCATGATTTTATGTATGTCCATTGTTCTCCTTGCAATCTTGAACTTGAGTCAGTTCTGAGGATTTGGGTAGGAGAGGTACATGAGATAGTGGCTTTGGGAATATTCCCTTTTGTTGTGGTAATGTTTGGCTAAGCTTGATATACTTTCTATAAGAGATTTACATCTAAGTTCTGCCATGTTTCATTATAGGTTGAATGGTTAGATGTTGATATCCTTTCACTCTGGGAGTGTTGAAGGAGATTTTACTTTACATAGTTTGGCACATGTTAGTGTGGTATAAGAACATGGTTTGATTTGTAGTTTCTCTCTTTGTGGGAATATTTTCTTCTTCTTGAAGGTTTTTGTGTTATGAGAGATTTATTTTGCATATCATTTTATGCTTCTTTGACACTATGATAGAGGAGTTAGCCACATCCTCTATGTGAAGTTCTATAGGAGGACTTGTTAATGTTGTGATCTTGTTTTCAAATTTGACATTACCTGTGCATTGGGAGTTTTAGAAGTTATATGTGTTCTATATGAGAGGGGCACCTCTCTTGTACTGGTTACAATTTACTACAGTGAGTAACTTCTAAGGTTTTTTATTGCATTTCTATGTGTGTTATTATTTTGCAGGATGGTGAATATGCATGGACTTGTTGTTATGTTGATATTATGAAGTTCTACCTATGATAGTTTGGTTACATAGACTTGGGAAAGGTATTTATTAAGAAAGTTGACACTTTGATCAATGTTGTAGATAAGTTCTCTTGGTGCAAGAAGTCCATTGGCCTTGAGTCTTGTACTTGATTTATAATAATGATTCTTTGTTTAGAATAATTGCAATGTATAATGTCAAGTGGGAGAATGTTGGGAATAGGATGTCATTTAATTGCAATTCTAAACATATTTCATGTATCTCCTAAGTCATTGGAAAGTATTCCCCAACACTAGGATTAGAAAGAGATTAAATTTGAATGAAATTAACATGTAAATTGAAATTTTTAATTATTCCTAAATGATAAGAACATGTGGGGATGCCCAAGAAGAGCTCCTAAAAAATAGAAGCACGTGGGACGCCCACATGGAAGGTGGAACCCACCTTGCTTGAGTTAACTATATGGAGGATAAATATCACTTCAATAATGCATGTAAAGATCCTACAAATTAGGGATTGATATTTACATGAGTGGAGTTCAGTAAATAAGGAGACAACTCTGCAACACCAGATCTGGAAATATCTACTTGTTGGGTTGCCGAAGTCAGTTCTGCAAGAAATGGGCAGAAAACCTTCTCCAAGATTGAAAATTAAATGAGTTGACTTGAAGCACCTAGTTGACTTGTTTACCAATCTTCAACACCAAAAAGCTTGTTAAATCTGCATACCTAGGTATGCAAACACACATGCAATAGGGGAAAAATGGTTGACGGTTAGAAAATAGGGGTTTGCCTTGGTCAAACCCCACTTTTGGTAATCAAACACTTAATCAAATAATGAAATGAAAGAGAATGATAAACTAATAACATGCAATAACTATCAACTTACCAAGCGCTTGATAATGCAAATCTGAAGTAATGTCAATGGATGCTCCAAAGTGCTTGAATATTACTTGAATTGATGTTGTAATATGCTTGAATGCTTGAATATGATGTGTGAATGTTGGAGAATTGTAGGGGATGTAAAATGAGGTGAAAATCACATATTTATACACACTTGTGCCTTATTTAACTATTCATACCTCATCACAGGATGACATCAAGTGTTTTTGAATAAAAAACTGAAAGGAAAATTTAAAAATTTTGAATTTGGAGCCAAGGGGAACTCATTCGCCACCCATGGTGAATGGGTCCCACCTAGGACTTGAAAATATGTGTGGGGAATTAAGTTGTATTTAATTTTGTTTGTCGGGTTAACATTCAAAAATACACTTAATTAAGACATATGAGGGAATGAAGGGGTCAAATAAAGCATAAGAAAGGGATAAATAGTGAAGATGTGCCTAGAAAAACATGAAATATTGTTACAACACTTTACAACACTTCAAAATGGGACTTTTTTAGTGATGAAAAGGTGATTTTTAGGTGAATTACAATAAATAGAGTCTAGAAGAATGTAGAAATGTCTTACAAAACCTTCACAAGATGTCATTATTTGAATTTTAGTACCTAAATATGCATGTTCAAGCCATGTCACAACATAAAATCAAATAAAAATATATCAAATACCATGAAACAAGACCTAAAAGGCCATGAAAATGACAAAGGGCCATTTTTATATGGCACATTTAGCCCCCAATTTAGTGAGAGGATGAACTTGCTTCAAACTCACACTAAAGTAGCCATGAACATTGAGAGGAGGGTTCAAATGCACTTACGTTAGCAAGATGGAATGACAACGATCAAGAGGGATGATCAAGGCCATAGGATGAAGATCCTATGGAAAACTAAGCATAAGAACAAAGGAACACACAATTGTTGAGATGAATTGGATGAAGCTTCAATCATCAATCCAACTAGTTGTGGATTTGATCTAGGCTGATTATTTGAAAAAGAGAATGTATACTCACTCTGGGGCGACATAACACATAATGATCCACTGGGTGAGAAAGCCCAACTGTACTCACTTTGGGGCCACGAAACTTCTTGTCATACACAGGGTGAGAAAGCCCAAAAGGTAAGATACATACGTTAGTTGGTATGCACTCACAAACACAAAGGTGGCTATGGGGAAAATTCATGCCACTAGGTGGGCTTCCCACTCAACCATATTAAAGTTACACCTGCCAATAACTTTAATAAGGCACCACAAAGAAAATGTCATGAAAAAAGAGAAAGGTACCATAGGCATGCAAGTTGCATTATGCAAGACCTAGAAAAAGATGCAAAATTTTAAAGTGTAAAAACGTAAAGTGTTAAGTGTAAAATGTTCAAAGAAGTCTTGTTTAGTTCATGCAAAGTCAATCACTTAGGGAACATTGTGTCTAATGTCTCCAAGAGAGGACCAATCAAAGAATAGTATATTCACAACTTAGGGGATGCAGTGCATCACATCAGGCCACCAAGAGGAATGTAATATGTTGAGATAGATCACACTTATGAAGTACATCACACCCAATGTCATCCACAAAGTGAAAAATGCATCATATAAACGACAAGGCTACACTAAAAACCAAGAATGCACATGAATTAATGGTAATGTATGCCCCCCACTTTAAAGGAATTGCTACACATCATTCTATGAGCAATTACTTTATAGTAGAGAAGGAAAGAAAAAACAAAAATAAAACAAGACATGAGAGCCAACTTGGAAAGCCCTATGCCAAGTCATGTGTTTCAAAGGTAGGTTGCGTCATGTCAAGGAAAATGAAAAAAAAAAGAAAGGGAGTTTCCCCCCACAAAAAAAGAATACCAAAAAGGGACTATGAATTTGGAGTTAGTATGTTCGTTGTTGCAATGTGTTTATGAAAGACCTAAGAACTTTCATCATTCCCCAAAGCACATAGAACTGGAAGAATGCCACAAAGAGAGTGAAAACAAAAGAAAAAAAAAGTTTGTTTTGGGTCAACACTGAAGAGACATTGCGGTCTCAACTCCTTGCATCGTCCCAAAAGGAAAACACAATCAAAACAAAAGAAAAGGAAAAGGAAACATAAAAATGAAAAATCTCTTAGGTAAACATCAAGGAGACATTTCGGTCTCAATGCTTTGCATCAGCCCCAAAAGGAAAACGCAAAAGTGAAAAATACAAGGACCTTTGTGGGTCAACATGGAAGAGACATAGGGCATCTCTACATTTTGTGTCATCCCCAAAAGGAGAACACAAAACAAAAATGAAAAAGAAAATGTACGATGAATAGAAGAAGAGTACAAAGAGAGGGAACAACAAACGCATGATACAAGGGAACACAATACGCACATGAAATGAAAAGGATCAAGTAATGCAAATACAAGTAAACCATTAACGAAGTTATTTGTTTCTCAATCTTAAATGGTTAAGCGTAAAAGGAATAACATAGTTAAGAGACAAAGACAAATGCATTACAAGGACAAGGCTAATAGCTTCTTGCCCCCCACAAAGTGTAAAGGAAAGAATGAGCTGAGGTGGGTGATGGGAAAGTGTGCCATAGAAAATTGGACCCTCTTGAGAAAAGAGACAATTTCATGCATAATTGGACCCACTTTTGAGTCCCTTCACATCATTCACCTTTCAAAACACCATTTATAGGCCTCTTAGACCCATTAATTTTTATCTAGAGGCCTGTTTTACCTAAGAAATCACATAAAACTTGACAAACAATATTTAATTAGATCATATCTCAAAAACCCACCTTCAAACAATAGTAGTGGGACCCATTTTCCAAGGGTGGAAATTGAGTCCCCTTTGAGGGAAAATTCAAATTTAAGTGGGAATTTAATCAATTTAACTTTAGATTCTAGTGAATGTCAGCCTCTTAGGTCTAATTAATGCAAAAATAAGGTGTTGTTGCTTATAAATACTCATTTCAAGTCATTTCACACATCTTTTTATCATCTCTTCTTATCTTTTATCATTTCTCAAGAGCAATTCATAAAGTCAAGTCTTCCACAACAAGTTTCATTAGCAAAAGTTGAAGTTTTAGGGCAGCAAACTAGGGTTTTTGTAGGTCTTGAAGCTCACTTTTCTTGTCAAGATCCAACATTGCAGAGGATTGATGATGGATTCCTATGGTGAATCATGAAGAAACCTAGGGTGAAGAGGTGCAACTAGCCATTAAATCACACCTAAGGACTTCGTTTCCTATTGATTCCATCTTTCATTTTCATTTATCTTCAGATTAATGTTTTCATCTTGTTTGTTTATCACTTGCATGTCATTTTATTCCTATTTTTCATATATTGTAAGGTTTCTAGGGTTGAGATCTTGCATCATATAGATCATTCTTACATGTCTTATTCTAGATCAATAGAATAGGGTTTTTGTTAAATGATTTAGACTTTCCTAGTCTTTAACACATCTAAGGCTAGGGTTTAAGCATATTTTTCTCCATTCAAGGTTTAATTACCCAACTAGGGGTTTGACCAAGGAAAACCCCCCATTAAACAAACAATTTTGAGTTGTTTTGCAGAAATTTTCTGAGATCCAAAGTCAGGTTTCTATCAAAAAAATTTGTACAAGTGTCAAGGTGCAGGACTAAAGTTTGAAATTGCAGAAATTTGAAAGTGGACTTATTTTCCATGCATGGTGAATGAGTCCCTCCTGATGTGAAAATTTGAGTTAAATGCAATTTCAGGTCCCTAATTGTCAGAAAATAGATTGTGTGTAGAAAATTCCTAATCTAGGACTAATTCGCCCAAGGTGGCGAATGAGTCCTAGTCAGCCCATATTCAAGTTTCATCAATTTTCTAGATTGTGTTCCAGTCATCTACAGTTTTCCAAGTGCACACATTCTGAGAAACAACCTTTTGTTTAGGTTAGTTGGAATTTTTGTTTATTCCTTCAAGCTTTTTGCAAACAACACTGTTTTTTCAAACAAGGTATAAATATTAGTCTTGCATTCATATTTGGTCATTTAGATCATTCAATTGCATTTATTTTACTTCATTTGGATTAGAAAAAATTTCACATAACATTTTGTGAATGAAGTAGTTTGCATTTTTGGCCTTACCTCTCTCCTTTTAAGTGAAAAACCCTAGAAGGGTTAGAGAAGTCCTAAAGAGCCAAAAATCAATGGTTCATTTTGGTGAACTTGACGTGATACATCAATGTATCATAGCAATATAGTAGTGATACTATTTATCATACATATAACACTTGAAACAACCCACAACTGCCACAATCAACCCCACCATCTTTATCTTTACCCAATCCACCTAGTGCTCCTCATTATAGCCCAACCACAAAGGAGTATGATCTTGTTGAACAACTAAAGAATACTCCTACCAAGATTTCCCTTTGGGATTTGCTGCAAAACTCACCAAATTATAACACAATTCTTCAAAGTTCTCTAAAACAAATTACAATTCCTCATGGTACCACTCTGAATGATGTGGCATCTCTCATTCACAAAAAGAATCTTGACATTACCTTCCATCAACATGATCTCCCTCCTTTGGAGTTGTGTACACAACACGATGCCTTTATGATAATTGCTCTATTCAATCGCATAGGTATCAAACGCACTCTCATAGATAATGGTTCTTCCCTTAATGTGTGTAGTGTGAGTCTCCTTGATTGATTAGATGTTGACAAGTCACAAATAATACCTGATTTTGTCTCTATTCGAGGATTTGATAATACAACAAAGACACCGATTGGGATAATTAATTTTCCTATTACAGTTGGGGTGGCTACTTTTCAGACTCCTATCCATGTCATGCCTTATGATTTGTCATTAAATCTTCTCTTAGGCCAACCTTGGATTCATGAGATGAATGTAGTGCCTTCAACCCTTCATTGTATTATGAAATATGTTTATAATAATCGCATTTATCAAGTTGAAATCGATCCCAAGCCTGAAATTTTGCACCTTGAAAAAGGGGTTACAAGTCCTTTGAAAACATTAATTCCAACATCCAATATAGACCCTCTTGAAATTGAGAAAAATGATAAGGAATCGGTATCTAAATTATTTGGAGACAATTGGGGATCCTTAGAATTCACACCCTTGTTTATGGGTGAATATATATTCACACAAAAGAAAGATGAAAAACAAGATCAACCAACCATCATGTCCACTCCAAATTCTAAAAAATATTCTCAAACATCTATCTCCTATAATTCAGATGACAATGCAACATACACAAAAAATTGATGAGATAGATTACCAATCCCCACCTACCCCACATGAAATGGAAAGACTTTATGGAAAAGGCTATAACATGTAAAACAATTAGGCTATACTAGAAAAGGGTGTGGAAATCATGAGCAAGGTATTCATGTTCCTATTGAACCTAATATGCAAGAAACAAAAATTGGATTGGGATATTCCTTTTCTAAAATGACCAAAGCTACTCAACGACCATCCTTGACCATTAATGCTATAACATGTCACTCACAGCACAAACTTACTATTAAACATCCTGATTTACTTGATATAACCTTACCACCTTCATTAATGTATGTTGATAGTGATGAGGCTTTGAAACACATGTTAGGTGTTTATGATACTTCATCCTCACATACTTACATGAAAAACATTACTTGTGACATGAACATTACTGAGCAAGAAGCAAGTAATATCACTAAAGAGTTTCTGAATCTGAAAGTTCTAAATCCAATGCACTCCCTTTAGGAGATATAATTGATGTGCCAATGGAAATTAAGGATAAATATAAAGTTATTAAGATTGGGAAGTGCCTTGATGATGAGGAACAAGAAGATACTACCACTTTACTTCATTATTTTCCTAAAAATCTTGCTTGGAAATATTCTGATATGCTTGAAATTGACCTAAAATTTGTGATGCATAACATTGTCCTTGCTGAAAATGACAAACCTGTTCATCAAAAGATCTGAAAAATGCATCCTAATATAGCCTTGTGTGTTAAAGAGTAACTTGAAAAACTCCTTGATGTCAGCTTTATTAGACCTCTTGATTATTCTCCTTGGATCTCAAACATTGTCGTAGTTGCAAAACCCGATAATCGTATTTGGATGTGCACGGATTTTTGAGACTTGAATGAAGCCTCTTTAAAACATGATTTTCCACTTCCTAATATCGACATGATCTTGGATTTAACTTTCGGACATGCTTTTTTGTCATTCATGGATGTATTTTTTGGTTATAATCAAATTGTTATTAACCCTCGAGACCAATATAAAACTACCTTCACAACTACTTGGGGAACATTTTGTTGGGTTGTGATGCCCTTCAATCTAAAGAATGTTGGCACAACTTATCAACATGCAATGACATTAATATTCCATGATTACATTTACAAAATTTTGGAAGATTATGTCAATGATATCCTAGCTAAATCATTAACATGACAAGACAATGTAAATGTCCTTCATAAAATCTTCAAACAAGATGACAATACAATATGTGATTGAATCTAAAAAACTGTTTCTTTGGCATAGATAGTGTTAGAATCAAGCAACGCTGAGAGTGGGAGTGAATCAATGTTGTGCAATTTTTAGCTTTATTAATTTGATCAACAAAGTACTAATAACATTCAACCAAAAGAAATATGCATAAGCATAAATTAAGTGACCACAACACCATAACACAAGGATTTTTATGTGGAAACCCTATTAGGGGAAAAACCATAGTGGATGGCCAATCCACAATATAGTCTGAGTATACTCAAAAGGAATAAATACAAAATGGGAATGCACTTGCATTTAGGCAAACTTCCTAGAGCTCACTACTCAAAATAAGAAAGGCTCACTGCCTTACAAAAGCTTGGAATACTTCAAAATATTTGAACTAAGAAAGTAGCATCTACAAATGCTTGGTTATAGTTTCAGTTAGGCTCAACAATCAGATTCTTCTCCTTCAAACTGATTCTGCTCATCGCTCTGCTCTGCCTTAATTCATTTCACAAAAATCCTTAATGCACAAGTGAAACTGTGCTTAATCACTTTCTTGATCTTCTAATATTTGCAACATAAATCAACTCACATTGAACACACACGAAAATGATATAATCGATCACTTATATATATCCTCTACAAGAGATTTGAACGCTTTAGGTTAGCTTCAACAAAACAAGAAATATTCATGAATTGTCGGCTTTAAATCATCAAAACATTCAATGTGACTCCACAAGAGTCAGCCATAGCATAGTGACAACCCAAATTAAGATGCTCAACCACAAAAACATTTAAACAATAAATCCTCATGTATCTGTGACACACCATATTCACCAGGTTGGCCTTCAAACACTAATGAACAGAAAATTAGACAACTGAACCTCCTAGCTTTCACCCAAATTGATACGAGGCACCAATATTTTCAAATAACATAGATTATGCATTGAGCAATACTCCCTTGAGATCCACAATGCAAAATAAAAACAAAAAATATACATATGAATCGAAGAACATGAAGTGAATGAATTCTTTATTCTAACTTAACAGATAAACATTGATCTTCAATCTATCTTCCGGTATGAGTAAAATGAAATTTGTGGATCGACTAGCAACAAAAATGACTAAGTGTTGGATTAGTACCAACAAAAATAAACTACCAACCAAAAATCCAAAAAGATCTTCAAAAGTACAATTCCCCCTTAGATGAATATACATTTTTCACTTTTCTACTCTCCCCCTTTGACATCAATGGCAAAGATAGGGAATCTACATGCAAAAACTCAACGAAAACATTAGGCTGCATGAGTACAACAATTTACACAAATTTGAAAATGTCTACAAAATTTTTTTTCAACAAGTGCAATCTTGAGTCCCAACACTTCTTAAGACTCTCCAAAATAGTTGTATGACCATAAAGCAAATAAGATTGCATCTCAGCAGTTTCCATGTTTGTAGGGTCACTGACCACCAAAGCATCTTGTGCTTCCTTCAAAGCACTCAACATGGTTTCCGTTTTTGGACCAATTAAACCTCTAAGTTCATAGGCTCTTCCCATAATTCTATCATTTTCATTTTTCAAACTCTTTATTTTTTCAAGTAAAGAGATAACTTGACCTTTTTGTGTTCCAACAGAAATAGTTAAAGGATCAAAACCATCAGAAATAGCAGCTAACTCTTTCTCATGACTCTTAACCTTCTTCTCACTTTCCTCAGTAAGTTTTGACAAAGACAAGCATGACTTAAAAAAAATTCCACCTTTAGATAGAGCATTATGAACATTCTTTACACAAGTAGCTAACAGAGATTTATCTCTAGCTATCATACTTTTCAAACTACTGAACCTTTTGACATCAAACTCCTTCTAAACTTTGACCAAAGTTGACTTCTCAATTGACTCAAAATGAGTACTTACCAAATTTATAATTCTCTTCAGCTCACCGGAGGAGGAACCAAATTGATCCTTGACATGAGGAGGAATGATCCTCTCCAGAATACCAAATGCAAGATTCAACAATTCACTATCCTCAATGTGGGATTTCAAAATTTCTTCCCTAGCCTTAGCTTGTGCAAACAATGCAACTTTCATTTTCTGAATTGGGGACAAAGTAGATAAATGAATAAGGGAATCTCCCAACTCAAGATCAAAATCTTCTTTTTTCTCATCAAAAAATCTCTTCACTGCCTCTGCAGTGTCTCTTGCTTTCATCGAAATTTCCTTGACTTCAACATTCTTTTCTTCACCTTTTGGTTTTTCAGTAACTATTTCTTGATTTCCTTTAGGAGCTTCAACTTCTTCATTTAGCATCTCATTTCCTTCATCTAATACAAACTTAGGAGCTTCAATCTCCATAGGTACTTCTGTATTATCCACATCAGGAGGAATTTGATATCCTCAATATCTACATTCACCTCCCTATTTGTAAGATCAAATACAACATCTTCAGTATTCACTTCAACATTCATCTTGTTCTTTGACAAAAATGCTTCCAGGATTTTCTTGCTTTCATTAGAAACAACATTAGTTTCACCAATCATAAGTTTGTTCACCCTTGTTTTTCTTTTAAATTCCTTCTTGGGGTATTTGCAGGATCATGATGGGCCAAAAAGTGGCGATATGTTGGGTATGTGTAGGGCATGTAGCTAACGACTTTTTTTTCACCCAAAATTGATGAAACGAAAAGAGTTTTTAAAGGATATTTTTAGCTTTCCACCAATATAAATTATGCTTTACTTTGAATTTAATAAATAATTATTATTCATTTTCTATTTGAATTACGACTAAAGTCCTGATTGATAGGCTAATTGAAAAACATCTATAGCTTTCAAACGGTGTCACATTTTTTGAATCTGAAACATGTCTCACATTCTATGCTTCACATACTATAGGATTAAAAAAAAATGACTTTCATGAAGTTTTGACCAAGTTAAGGTGGTTAGACATATGAGTTTTTATGTTTTTTAAAAGTTGTAATAAAAAATTCATAATTAATTATTTACATGGAAAAAAATTACAAAAAAATATGCATCACATTAGGACATGAGTCCTCTAATTATATCCAAAATATTATTAAAAAATATTATCATTTTATTGTGGTTAGGGTGGTCAGACAAACAACTACTTATGTTTTCCCTGAAATTTAAGTACTAATGCATTGAAATTTCAAATTTTCACCAAATAGATTTTTTTTTTCAAATAAACCTAGTAGTTTAGAAACTACATTCAATTTGCTACAGATTCTTACATATTTTTGAAATAATATAGATAACTTATTCAAATTTTTACATCAAGTTTCCTAACTCTGATTTTTCTGAATTTTCTGCCACTTAAGGGCCTATTTTTTCCATGATGATCCTGCACATATCCTTGGCTTTGTTTAGGATTGATTTCATCTCCTCAATAGACATTTCCAGATATAAGTCTGCAATAATTCTCTTTCTCATATGCTCTTCTTCTTTCCTAGCATTTACTCTTCTCATCTCCAAAACCCCATACAAACTCTTAGGTAAACCAGACATAATTTCAACAAGAACTTTATTGAAAATATTCAGATGTTTTATTGTTGCCTCCTCAAGAATTCTTTGTCCTAATTCATCAAAAATTTCATACCATTTGTAGAGGGTTTTGAGGTTTCCATCCTCAACAACAGCATTCTCAACTTCTTCAACTATCATACCTGGTTTGTCAAATTTTTTCCTTCTCCTTTTCTTCTTCACCGAAATATTTTCTCTTGGTTACCTTTGTAGCCTAAGTATCGATAGCCTTGATTTCTTTCACACCATCATCTGACTCAGTCTCCTCATCTTTTGAGATGACTTCATAGGTTCTTTTGCTCTTGTCCTTCTTCCTCTTACCGGAAGCCTTGTCTTGAGCTTTTGCAGGGGCTAACATCTCTTCATGACCAGATAGGGGTATAGAACTCCTTGTTGTTCTAGTTTGGGAAGATGATGTTGTCGGACTAGAAAATTTAGTTTTAGGTTCTTTCCCTTTTTCAACTCTACTTGATCTCTCTTACTTTTTGCTTCTCTTACTGCTTCTATAGATATTCCCATACTTTTTGCAAAGACTTCCACTTCTTTCCTTACTCTTCTGACTATCTTTGGATTCTATAATTGCTCATGGGCTTGCATGCTCTTTTCTGCATAAGTTCCAAACCTTTCTTTAGAGGGATCCAAAGATTTACTCAACATATTTTGCGCATATAGCTCCAAGATTCCTTCCTCAACTTCATATACATTGGAATAATCCAAATAGTTATGGGATTAGCTGCTTCCATTAAGCATTGATCAATATCCACCATAAAAAAAATTGTGTCCTTGTAATTCTCAACAATAGAAGTACAAACCCTTTCCCTCAAGCTTGCATTTCATTCTAAAATTTCTTGAGATATCCCCAAATTGTAGTTTTCCTAGCTTAACTATCACCAAAATTGAATAACATGTCTCTAATTTGAACACAAACATGCTTATCACCTCTTTTCTAGACCACTTTCCTGACTCCTGGAACTTCATTCATGAAATAAAAGAATAAAAAAAGTAGCAAATTACTGTATTTAAAAGATTTCTTCTTGTCTTTCTTTATCTTCACAAGATTCTTCATAAGCTAACTTCAAAGCAATTCCCACAATTCATACTCTAATTCTCCCTAACCATCTGATAAGCTGCATAAATAGTAGTATCGGATACAAAATTTTCTCTGTTGGAGTGATATATCTTATAACCAATGACCATCGAGGAAAATTTGACATCCACATCAGTGATGTTATCAATAGGCATTGCTCTTCTATCAAATGTCAAACCAGTCACATCTGTGACTATCTGATTCTTTACCGACTTCAAAATAGGCAAACCACCCAAGGAATATAGACCTGTAATAGCTCTTATAGCTTCTTTTGTTATCTTGAAAGGTTGATTCAACCACATAAATTTTGCATGGACTCGACTCAAGATATACCAGACCCATTCGCTTTCCTCGAACATAGGTAATTTCACAAATTGCATGAATTTCTTCTCCTCTAGGATTTTGAATTTAGGCTTGACATAGAAATCTTCTCCAACAATGTGTTTGGAATATAGATTCAGAAACTGCGAGCTTGCTAGCTCCTCAATATTAGAATGAACATATGCCCTAATATCTTCAATGTGTAAAACTCTGTACAGCACAAATGAAAATGCACTTAAGGGCTCGGCCTCAACAGACTTGAAAGGGTACCATTTAAATTTTGGACAAGGTCTATCCTTTACTTCAACCACCAATGGAGTATCCATTTCAACAAATTCATAGCTTTGCAAGATTTCCTAATAAATACCTTTTTTCCAAAGTAGGGTTTGAGCTTCAAATCACCTTCACACTTGAATTCTCCCAAATTTCACCAAAGTTCACCCCAGAGCTCAAAAATTTCTTCTTCTCAAGATGCAAAGTGACAAATAAAAGATAGAAGTGACATTTCCATCACTCGCATCTATGGATCACCAATGCAATCACTGAACTCATTCACATCTCGTTGTCAATCACTAGTAGGGGGTTTGAAATTTTCTTGACAGATCCCCCTAAGCTAAAAGCCTAAAAACTAATTCCCAGAGGAATTACCAGAATCCAATTCTGGTGTTGCCTCATTTTCTATAACAGAGGGACTCTTCTTTACCCAAGTTTTCTTCATCCGCTTTCTAATCTAATCTGTAGTAGCCTTCCCTTTTCCTTTTACATCCTTCTGCATGTTTCTTCTTTGATTTACCAGACCTCCTCTGTAGAATCTAGCAATATGACCAGTTTTGTTACAATTGTAGCACACCACATTTCTTTTTCTAGACTAGTTGTTCCACTGATTTTCTCTCAATCTGCATTAATTAGAAATATGGCCAAATATATTGCATGTATAACATCTAACATCTCTATGAAATTTGTTCACCACATTTTTGCATTCATTCAACTTGTGACCATACTTGTTATAGTTAAAGCACTTACCAGACAATGATGGACCATTTGAATTCATTCTACTTGTGCATTGAGTTGCCATATGACTAAATTTATTGTGAGTAAAAAAATAACCATTGAACCTTTGAGCATTAGGTTGTCCTACCAGATACCTTCCAGTGTTGTTCACCTAATTTCCTTGTTTGAATCTCCTTTGTCCAGAATTCCTTTGTCCAAATCTAGAGCTTTCACCTTCATCATATCCAAGACCTCGCTTGCCACCATCAATCCTCTGACCTTTAATCAATTCACCAAGCTTAGCTGAGCTAACCTTGAACTTCTCCTTGTACTCATTTGCAATAGCAAGTTCATCTCTAAGATCAACAATGTGCTTTTCAATTTCTTCCTCATTGTGTTTGGTTTGTTCTAACTTCTGTTCCAACTGAATGAATCCATCAGCAATTCAGCTGCATTCTTTAGATTTCTCTTTCAGGGATTGGGCAAGATTTTCTTCATTCTTCTTTCTATCTTCAATCTCCTTAGTCATTCTTATCATAATAGATTCCATCTCATGCTTTAGAACTGTATTCTCTCTGGAAAAATTTTCACATTCTTCTATCTTTTCCTTTAGGGCTTGACTTAGTTGTTCATCTTCAATGCGTTTACTGTCATCCTTCTTGATCTGATCACAGAGTTCCCTTCTCTTTTCCCTGGACTTATTGATTTTATCTTTCAATGACTCAATGAATCTCTCAACATTCAAAAGATTTTCTTTTAATTCTCAGACATCAGATTTTGATTAATCGAGATTATCTAAGGCCACCATAAGTTGTTGTTGAAGAATTCTTGAATCCATTGAAACATTTTCCAAGATCTTCCCCAAGCTGTTAAACTTCTTTTGAGGACCAGAGCTCTAATATCAATTGTTGGAATCAAGCAACACTAAGAGGGTAGGTGAATCAGTGTTGTGCAATTGTTAGCTTTATTAATCTAATCAACAAAGTATTAATAACATTCAACCAAAACAAATATGCATAAACATAAAGTAAGCAACCACAACACCATAACACAAGGATTTTTATGTGGAAACCCTATTAGGGGAAAAACCACAATGGATGGCCAGTCCAAAATATAGTCTGAGTATACTCAAAAGGAATAATTACAAAATGGGAATGCACTTGCATTCAGGCACACTGCCTTGAGCTCACTGCTCAAAATAAGAAAGGCTCACTACCTTACAAAAGCTCCCAAAAACAAATCAAAGGTCAAGCCTTAATCAATCACTGAGTTTGACCTTAAATTTGTTTCCCAAAAAGCAATCAAATTTCAAGCCTTAACTGATCACTTAGCTGACACTCCTTCTCCTATTGTTTTACCTACTCTTGATTCCTTTCCTAATGATCATGTCTTAATCATTGACATTACACCATGGGAATTATTTTTTGATGGATCTAAGTGTCAAATAGGTTCTGGTGCTGGAGTGGTGCTAATTCCACCTTACTGAAAACCTATTCCCTTATCCTATCAATTAAATTTCCTATGCACAAATAATACAATCAAGTATGAGGCACTGATCGCAGGTTTACAAGTTGCTTTATCTCTAAACACTAAACATATCAAGATCTTTGGCGATTCGCAATTGGTCATCAAACAAATCACTGGTACATATCAAACTAAACATGAAAAATTATTAAAATACAAGGATCTTATAATGAGACTCTTAGAAAAATTTGACTCACTCACCATTGGTAACATCCCACAAAAAGATAATTGGCATGCGGATGCAATGGCGAGTGCAGCTTCTCTCATCTCCCCACATGATCCTTCCACAGAATTCACTTTCTCTATCCATCCCATCATGAAACCCTCGATCAATACTCTATTAGAAGACATTTTGGCAATAACTCAAGATGCTTCGTGTGAATGGTACGATACAATGTATAACTATTTGAAAGATAGTACCATTCCCGAACCTACCATAACAAATACTCGAAAGCATTTACGTAAGCTCACACCTAAATATGTGATCCTTGCAAACACATTGTATAGAATATATTTTAATGGTCTCCTATTACGATGTCTTCGAGATTCTGAAATCCCTTTAGTGCTCAAGCAGGCTCATGCTGGTGCCTATGGAGGTCATTTTGGAGGACGTTCGTTAGTGCAAAATTTTATTCATATGGGTTATTATTGGAGACATATGGAGAAGGATTCCTTCACCTATGTTAAATGATGTCACAAATTCCAAGAGCATAGCAATTTGATCCACGCTCCTGTTGTTAAGCTCTGTGCCAATGTTCCCATTTGGCTGTTTTCATTATGGGGTTTAGATCTTATTGGAAAACTTTCACCACCTTCTTCTACTAGAAATATGTTTATCATAACCACAACAAACTATTTCACAAAATGGGTTGAAGTTGTTCCCCTTCGTTCTAATATAGCTGAAGCAATTTGTCATTTCATCTTGGATCATATAATTGCTCACTTTGGACTCCCTTCCACAATCGTTTCATACAATGGAACCCCATTTAAGAATAATGACATTTAGACATTTCTTGAAACATTCAATATTCAACATCGCTTTTCTACACCATATTATATGTAATCCAATGGACAAGCTGAAAATACTAATAAGCTTCTTGAACAAATCCTCAAGAAAACTGTCACCAAGCATCATAAAGATTGGCATATGCAACTATCTTATGCGCTTTTATCTTATAGAACAAAAGTTAGATCATCCACAGGAAATACCCCTTATAACCTTTTTTATGGTACTTATGCGATTATTCCCTTGGAGTTAAAAAATCCTACTTTGTGAGTTGCTCTCTGAGATCTTTTTGACAATGACACTTATCAAGAACAATGTTTGCATCAACTTGAGATGATCGATGAACAACGCATTAACGCTCTTGAACATCTCCAAGTTCACATCAAACAATTACAATGTAAACACAACATTCATGTCATCCCTCCCTCATTTTCTAAGGGAGATTTTGTTCTGATTGAATTTCAACGAAATGCTAGTGTTGACAACGAAGATAAAGATAAGTTCAGTCCTAATTGGTTGGGACCTTATATAGTTGATACCAGTTATGGGTCTAGTGATTATCTCTTAATGCAGCTTGATGGAACACCCCTTATGGAACCCATTAATGCCACACATTTACGTTGATATTATCTCTAATCCCCTTTCAATAGTATGGTTGGTATAGTAGTGTTGCTTAAAGTTATTTTATTATATTCTAAATAACTTTCACATTGCTTCATTCTTGAAAACTAATTATTTGTGTGTCTTGAACACTAAGGTAATTATTTAAATTCATTTTATAATTGCTTTATCCCTCATACTATTCCCATTCCTATTCTGTTAAGTTAGATCCTTATTAGTGTATTTAATTTAGCATATTATTTTCTCATTATCAATGTTGTATCTATGATAAAACTACAATATGTTTTACACTAGATCACATCAATCCTATTAAATCATGTAGCCATTAATTAAATACTTTTACTATAAGTCATTTAATTAATCACATAGCATTTAACATCCACATAAAGAGACACATCATCATGAAATCACATGCGCATGTCTATATATATATCAAAGTTTTATATACATCTCAAAATCATATACAATATCATAATAGTCTATGAGAGCTAGACCCCTCTAGATCTAGCACTTGTGATATAGTCCTTGGACATCGTGAGATGGTTGTGTGTGACCGTGATTTTGAACTGTCAAGTCTAAGTGCATACTCCAAACCCTATACTCAACCAATAGCTATATAAGCCACTCATCTTCCATCTAATCCCTCTCTGCTCGTGCCTGTGCCAGCTCTGCACACAGTCTCTCTACCTCTACCAAGGTCTACATTGACTGCAGTGAACTCTCAACTCGATGGAGTCATCTCCTCACGCTCTCATACACTTCCCATAGCCTCGTAAAAGGTCGAAATAACTCTGGATATTCCTCCATGATCGATGGGGGCACATAGTCAGGATCTGTCTCCTCCTCATCGATGGATTCAGGCACTATCTCTATGGTAGCTTGATGATAGAGCTCTCACCAATCTCTCGTTGCTCCTAAAATATAGACAATGTACACAATCAGTAACACATCACCATGATATATATATATGAAAATAAAGTATCAATCACTAAAGAATATGTGTAAAATCAAATATCATCACCTATGTCTCCAGATGCATGAGGAATGTCCACCTCCTCATCTCTAGGGGGCATCGAGGATGTGCTAGCCTCTCTCTAACTCTGAGCATAGATGTTCGTTGTAGCTACTACCCATGATCAAGTCCTGTAAGTATGAGAGGACTCTCCATGCTTGTATCGATCCTCACTAGCTACCTCATCACCCTCACTCAGGGGTAGCTCCTCCTCTTAGTAATCATCCTCCTCATAATCCTCCTCCTCCTCCTCATCCTCTCCTCCATCCTAGTCCTCATAATTAGGATCAGCCTCGATTTGGTACTCATCATCAATAACATCTGTAAATATATCTGCTAGCCTGTATCGTACCTCCTCTACTCTCTCCTCTAGCTCATCACCCTCATTTGTTGCTAGCTCTACATCATCTATAGGGAAATCCATGGGGAACATAGGAGCTTGTCGTGCATATGACCACCACTCATGCTCCTTTGTGTTGCCGACATCATCAAAATTAGATACTGGTGGCTGGTCATGATCTGAATCATCGGAATCACTCTCACGAACATGATCTATATTCAACCAAACAATATCACCTGGCCTCCGAGCACTCCACACTGATCATCTAATGAAGGGGCACACTCTCGGTGGTGTCTACACCTATCCAAACTATCGCATGACTCACCCATAATAAAGCAGTCATACAACGTAGTCATGCTTCCCTACTAGATATCTATCCATATGCATCCTCTATAACTATCCTATGGGATCTGGCCACTATAGAGTGAGTAGATAAGGTCTCCAAAGGATCTCATGCTCCTCCATCTGGTCGAACCTCACCCTCCAAAAATGTAAATCCCCATACTACCACAAGCGTCACAAAGGATAGTAGAATGGTTGTGGATAGCCTGCAACTATAGTAAAATGGTATCTGATGGGCCTGGTACATGTGATATGCTGCAAGTACCACACCTATAGAAGCATACAATGGACCATATTGTCAATCTCTCAAAATAAAAACTGACCAAGATCATAATATAAGTGTGCTAGAATGCAGTGGCCCCAAGCATAAATTGTCCTATGTTCATACATCCCTCGAATCAAGTGTACCAGTCCCCCATCCAAGTGTGTTACTCATCCATCTAAATTGAGAACCTGTGCCATTGTATGCATCATAATCCATCTAACCACAAGAGTTCACGAATACATCAGAATAGGAAGCTTGATCTACACTCTAACCCTCTCATCATGTATCAGAGCATAGCTCTCTTCTTCTCCTGGAATGAATGATCCCCCTAGAAATATACCTGCTCTCCCTGAATAGGAACTCAAAGAATGTAGTGTACGTCCTCAAGTGTGATCATCATTTCCCCAATGGGAATATGAAAGGTACAAGTATCTGCATCCCATCGCTCACATAGAGCCATAAGCATGGCATCATGGTATCTCATAAGTGGCATAAGATATGCCTAATAGATACCCACTGACTGTAAATGCTCTACCTCTGCAGCTAATAGCATTGGCGCATGATCTCTCAAAAATGTGAGTTGTCTTCCCCCTAGCCGCTATCGCGACCAGGTGGGGACCTATCAAAATCATCACAAAATGCTCTAAATTTCATCTAATATCTTCAAATTTCAAATTATTCATCAAACAAGTGTGCTAAAGTCAATCTAGTGTGCTTTTCTAATGGACCTAGATACTTTAGAACCCTTTTTGGACATTTCGCAAAGCAACAGGGACACTTCGCGAAGAAACAGGACACTTTGTGAACAAAAGGAACACTCTATGAACAAATGGGACACTTTGCGAAAAAAGGGGACACTGCGAACTTTTTTCCAAGAACCCTAAATTAGCCTATCCATGCATAAAAATATAAAATTATTATAAAATTATAGGGTGAAAGTTGTAGAATCAACTCACCTCATGATACAGCTCATCGCGCGCCACTTTCTCACGAAGATCATCTAGTCATGAAGGTGTGTAATCCTATATGCTCGGCATATTCTACTCTCACATGTCACTTTCAAACTACACGGGTAAAATGAATAGTAAGTGAAAAGTTACTTTCTTCTCCTTCTTTTAATCACTTTTCATTTCTTTTTACTTTTACACATTCACATACGGTTATCATCTTTTCAAGAACATATATTGTAGATATTATTAAAATCAATATAAAGGGAGTTGGGGTAATCCATTTTTGACATCATTCGATGCATTGAAATCATGATTCCACACCCGAAATCATCATTTGTATATCATTATGTGGCATGGTACTTGGAAATTCCTAATGATATGATGTTTCTTATTTGACATGGCTAGATTGCTACCTTGATTCCACCTTCGTAAAGCAAGTAGAATCAAGGGGGGGCATACATCTACCCTCAAATTAGATTCCTAGGAGTTAGATAAGAGGATTGTTGAGCAATTAACGAATGTGTGCTATAGAATGTAGTTCCTAATGTTGTGGTTATGTAAATAACTACACTAGGGGCTTCATTCTCCTATCTTTTTGAATGAGTATCATTTTATGTAGTAAAGTGCATCGTTTAGAGTCCTTTAGCTTACATATGCATATAGAGTCATATGGGTGCTAAAGTGGGGGTTAAATGTGTCATAGAAAATTTGACCCTCTTGAGAAAAGAGACAATTTCACACATAATTGGACCCACTTTTGAGTCCCTTCACATTATTCACCTTTCAAAACACCATTTATAGGCTCCTTAACCCATTAATTTTGATCTAGAGGCTCATTTTACTTGAGAAATCACATAAAACCCAACAAACAACAATTAATTAGATCGTATCTCGAAAACCCACCTTCAAACAGTAGTAATGGGACCCATTTGCCACCTTAGGTGAATGAGTCCCCTCTCGTGAGACCCATTCGCCAAGGGTGGCGAATGAGTCCCCTTTGAGGGAAAATTCAAATTTAAATGTGAATTTAATCAATCTAACTTTAATTTCCAGTGAATGTCAACCTCTTAGGTCTAATTAATGATAAAATAAGGTGTTGTTGCTTATAAATACTCATTTCAAGTCATTTCACACATCTTTTTATCATCTCTTCTTATCTTTTATCATTTCTCAAGAGCAATTCATAAAGTCAAGTCTTCCACAACAAGTTTCATTAGCAAAAGTTGAAGTTTTAGGGTAGAAAACTAGGGTTTTTGCAGGTCTTGAAGCTCACTTTTCTTGTCAAGATTCAACATTGCAGAGGATTGATGATGGATGCCTATGGTGAATCATGAAGAAGTATAGGGTGAAGAGGTGCAACTAGCCACCAAATCACACCTAAGGACTTGGTTTCCTATTGATTCCATCTTCCATTTTCATTTTATCTTCTGATTAAGGTTTGCATCTTGTTTTTTATCACTTGCATGTCATTTTGTTCCTATTTTTCATATATTGTAAGGTTTCTAGGGTTGAGATCTTGCATCATATAGATCATTCTTGCATGTCTTATTCTAGATCAATAGAATAGGGTTTTTGTTATGATTTAGACTTTCCTAGTCTTTAACACATCTAAGGCTAGGGTTTAAGCAGATTTTTCTCCATTCAAGGTTTAATTACCAGAATAGGGGTTTGACCAAGGAAAACCCCCCATTCTAAGACAAACAATTTTGAGTTGTTTTGCAAAAAAAAATTTGAGATTCGAAGTCAAGTTTCTATCAGAAATTGTTGTACAGGTGTCAAGGTGCAGGATTGAAGTTTGAAATTGCAGAAATTTGAAAGTGGAATGATTTTCCATGCATGGAAAATGAGTCCCTCGTGAGGTGAAAATTTGATTCAAATGCAATTCCAGGTCCCTGACTGTCAGAAAATAGATTTTGTGTACAAAGACCTGATCTGGGACTGATTCGCCCAAGGTGGCGAATGAGTCCCAGTCAGCCCAGATTCAAGTTTCATCAGTTTTCCAGATTGTGTTCCAGTCATCTACAGTTTTCCAAGTTCACACATTCTGAGAAACAGCCTTTTGTTTAGGTTAGTTGGCATTTTTGTTCATTCTTTCAAGCTTTTTGCAAAAAACACTGTGTTTTCAAACAAGGTATAAATCTTAGTCTTGCATTCATATTTGGCCATTTAGATCATTCAATTACATTTAGTTTACTTCACTTAGATTAGAAAAAATTGCACATAACATAATTTGAATTAACTAGTTTGATTTTTGGCCTTACCTCTCTCCTTTTAGGTGAAAATTTCTAGAAGAGTTAGAGAAGTCCTAAAGAGCCAAAAATCAACGGTTCAAAAAGAATCATGCAATAGTGAGAATAGTAAACTCTAAAACTATGGCATGATGAAGTGGTTTAGATTGTTTTAAGGTATGACGAGGAAACAATCGATAACAGTGAAGTGATACTTATCCAGTATGTCCTTCAATGTCTGACATTCTTCTGTTCGATGTCCAAGAATATGATGATATTTGCAAAATGGTATGTTAGAGTCTTTTGGAAAAATAACCAACCTATTCATAGGTGGTAAAAGTATAAGACCTTTGTTTAAAAGTAGTTGAAGTTTCCTTTCACATTCAAGTGGAGGATGTGTAGGAAACTTGAGCTTCTTCAATTTGTAAGGTTGCTTTTGTTTGCTAGATTCTCCTTGTGCATGAATAGGAGGAGGGGGTCCCATGGGGATCCTAACATCCTTGTTGTTAGAAGGAGAGAATGGATTTTCACATGGAAAGAGAATTTTTAAGTCAGGAGGAGCATCCAAGATCACTGTACTAGCATCTTGAAGTCTCGTAGGTTGAAAAGGATGTCTATCAAGATGAGAAGGATCTTGTTATCCTAAGCCTCTTGTGTTTGAATTGGTGGAGTGTTGCTCAATAATTTGATGTATTTCATGTTCATGTTTTGTATCACAACCTTGTTTACTTAAGATAGTAAAGCCTTTACCATATGTTTCTTCAAGGTTTATAGGAGTGTTTATGACTTTGTGATTGTAAAAGGGTTGTGAGTGAGTTTGTTTAAAGGAACTAGGTCTACTTGAGGAAGGAACCTTAGGTCCTACATTGATTTTAGGATGTAAATATGCAAAGTGATCAAGAGGTGCAATAGTAGGAATAACTTGTGACTTCATGGATGGATAAAAGGTTGCATTGGCTTCGAGGTTATCAAGGCAATCAGTGTAGAACTTGTTCATGTTGTCACCGTCTTCTCCAATGATGTCTACATCACAAGGAGGAAAATCATGAGGAGTTGAAGGAGCATGTGTGAGTTCAATTTCATTAGGGTCACAACCACAAGCACAATTGGACATGTCTACCAAGGATATTAATGAATTTCAAAACTTATCGAAAGAAAATGCCATGATGCAAGTAAATTAAGGTACAATAAATGATGAAAAATAGAGAATCTGTAAGTGAAAACAGAATGCAAGGATAGGAAACTGTAATGCAGATAAATGCCAAAAAGATGCCAGAAATGTTGTTTAAAAAGTGTACATGGATTGATTTGCCCAGGGTGGCAAATGAGTCCCAGTATGATGCTTTTTTGTGTTTTTCAAAAATTTGAAGATGAATTTAATTCTCTATAGAATGCAATCAAGGATGCAGAATGCAGATTTTTAATTTTTTCAATGACATGCAATGCAAAAATGAAATCTAAATGAAGTTTTCACTAATTAATGCAATATGAAAAGTCCTAGAATGCAAAAACAAAACAATGTCCTAATTGAATGTTGATGTAAATGTAATCAAGGATGCAATATGCAAATGAAATCAGAAATGAAAAGTGTTCAAAATGTAGGTTCACCAAAATGAACCTTTGATTTTTGGCTCTCTAGGACTTCTCTAGCTCTTCTAGGGTTTTTCACCTAAAAGGAGAGAGATAGGGCCAAAAATGCAAACTAGTTCATTCAAATAATGTTATGTGGAATGTTTTCTAAACTAAATGAAGTAGACTAAATGCAATTGAGTGATTTAAATGAATGAATATGAATGCAAAGCTAAGATTTAAACTATGTTTGAAAACACACTGTGATATGCAAACAATGAACTAAATGAAGAAATGATGCAAAAAAGAAAGAAATGAGATCAAACAGAGTGCACCTAGGAAATGTTTGATGAATCTGGAATGTTGTGGATGCTGATTGAAATTACTAAATTTTCACAGTGGGACTCATTCACCCAGGGTGGCGAATTAGTCCTCCTATTAGTGAAAAAGTGTCAAAATTTGGTTTCTAACTGTCAGGATCCAAAATCTGACAAAATTCAAGTTTTTATTCCTAAGGTGGGACTCATTCACCACTAGTGGCAAATGATTCCTCTCACAAATTTCTAAAAAATTAGGAGACAACTCTGCAACACCAGATCTAGAAATCTTTGATTGTCAGGTTGTTGAAGTCAATTCTATAGGAAATAGGAAGAAAACCTTCTCCAAGCTTGAAAAATGAATGATTTGACTTGTTTTCCAATCTTCAACACCAAAATTCTTGTTAAATTTACATACCTAGGTCTGCAAACACACATACAATAGGGGAAAAATGGTTGAGGGTTAGCAAATAGGGGTTTGCCTTGGTCAAACCCCACTTTTGGTAATCAAACCCTTAATGAAACAATGAAATGAAAGAGAATGATAAACTAATAACATGCAATAGCTAGATCAACTTACCAAACCCTTAATAATGCAAATCTGAAGTAATGTCAATGGATGCTCCAAAGTTCTTGAATATTACTTGATTTGATGTTGTAATATGCTTGAATGCTTGATTATGATGTGTGAATGTTGGAGAATTGTAGGGGATGTAAAATAAGGTGAAAATCACATATTTATACACACTTGTGCCTTAGTTAATTGTTCATACCTCATCACAGGCTGACATCAAGTGTTTTTGAATAAAAACCTAAAAGGAAAATTTAAAAATTTAAAATTTGGAGCCAAGGGGGACTCATTCGCCACCCATGGTGAATGGGTTCCACCTAGGACCTGAAAATATGTGTGGGGAATTAAGTTGTATTTAATGTTGTTTATCAGGTTAACATTCAAAAATACATTTAATTAAGACATATGAGGGCATGAAGGGGTCAAATAAAGCATAAGAAAGGGATAAATATTGAAGATGTTCCTAGTAAAGCGTGAAATCTTGTTACAAAACTTTACAACACTTCAAAATAGGACTTGTTTAGTGATGAAAAGGTGATTTTTAGGTGAATTATAATAAATAGAGTCTAGAAGAATGTAGAAATGTCTTAGAACACTTCACAACACCTTCACAAGATGTCATTATTTGAATTTTAGTACCTAAATATGCATGTTCAAGCCATGTCACAACATAAAATCAAATAAAAACATATCAAATACCATGAAACAAGACCTAAAAGGCCATGAAAATGACAAGGGGCCATTTTTCTATGGCACAAGTTGCATGTAGTTAGTTTCAGTTGAATGCTAGTTGACTTTAGTTGACTTGATTTTCATGACTAATGACTTTAGTTGCATGACAAATAACAAGTGGATACATTCAGTTAAGTGGGGACATTTGATCAATCATGCATAATGTTTGCATGAATTGGTGGAGAGATATGTTTTAGTTAACTAAGATTGACTTGGACCCACCTTGGGTGCCCAAGTTGGCATCTTTGAGTTAACACCTTTTGCATGAGAAGATATTTACAAGGCTCAGGTAAGTGGGCCCATTCTTGGGCACCAACTTTGAGGTGATGCTTGTAAGATATTTTCTTGACCAACAATCAGCTAAGTGTTCAGTTTGGGGCACCTAAATTGAGGAAACTTTGGTTTTGACTTCATGTTACAGTGTGGAACTCTACTTGCACAATCTAGGCATATATTTTTTATAAGAGCTTTAAATTATCTTGTATTTGATAACTCTTATGAGTTTACATGCTCATTAATTATCTATTTATTGTAGCAATTGCATCATAGTTTATTGCAGGTTAGCAGGTTGAGCTTGTGCATGTGTGAGGGTTTGAAGCATGGCATGGGATGTGTGGATTCATGTTTGGTCACATGGAATGCATGGATAGCTTGTGCTGCAAAAAGTGTATGAGAGTTCCATGAGAGTTTATTGTAGGTTGTGAAGAAGGATTGTTGAAGGAAAGGAAGCATATCAATCAAGGACCGATATAGTATTATTGTAATCTTGTTCTAAGGCTAAATAGTACAAACACTATTGATTCTAGTAAAGTTTTTTTTCTAGAAAGGGTTTCTCCACGTATATGTTGTGTCACTTCACTACAACAAATCCTTGTGATTTGCTCCATTTTTTACTTCAACCCACTATTTTAATGTATTTTTTGTTAATTTTTTTAAAACGTCGGCACTATTTATAGGGATGGTGCTATTTTTAGCATCTATTTGCACCAATCAGGACAAGTCAATGATAATCTTGGCACTACTTAATGTTGACATTAGCGCCACCTTTAGCACCGATTTGGCTTTGAGTTTAGCTTCGAGTTTAGCGTCGGTTTAGACACCCCTATGTAGAAGATACTTATTTATATGTCTCATTGATGATGTAAAACAATGAAATGACAACAAGATACACACATATAGAGGAGAGAATCACTTATGTCACATCGAAGAGGTATATCTAGAAGTGCTCGATGAAACACAACTCTTGGATATAACGAAGTAATTTCGATGAGACATTAAGATATCGGTAAGACAAATAAGATTGTCTCATTGACACTCTTCAAGTAATGATCAAAAGCATACACCGCTATACCATCGAGAAGGTGAGCAACATATGTGGTAGAGAGGTATACACTATAACCCCATAGCAAGAAGCCTTGATCAAGGCGGTAATGTGGTAAACAGTAGAAGGGAAGGGATAAACCCTACCATACCACAACAGGTATAATAAGAGATGGTGGTAGTATGGTAATTGTGGCATCATTACAATTTACAACACTAAATGCAACAAATCACGTTATTCACAATCCATTCAAATAAATCATTTAAGGAATCAAGAATATAGCCTACCAAAATACTCAAACTCTAATAAACATACTCTAAAAAAAAAATTGAAATCTTATTTTCAAGCATAGCCCGCCAGAATGGAGTTTTCATTTTAATAAATATACAATAAAACCTTTGTTGAAACCTTGTTTTCAAGCGTAGCCCACCAAAATGGAGAAGTGTTTCAATAAATAATGACAGAGAATGGTAAGGAGGCATAGGATTCATTGTTGTTTATCTCATTCCTGCTCTAATCAACAAGGGTTACAATGTTCATGCTAATGTTTGTAATCTAGGTATTTAATTGAAATATGTTTGTATAATCTCAAATTCCTTCAAATGATTTTGAAGTATCAGTGTATCCTATATAGGGTTTAGAATGACTTCTTTTAATTTAAAAAAATAAATCAAATGATTTTGAAGTATCAATGTGTCCTATATAGGGTTTAGAATAATTTATTTTGATTTAAAAAAATAAATAAATGATGTGTTATCATGTGATTAGATAATGTGATGCATATAAAGCAAGTCCTTCATACCTACCATTATTCCAAACCACCACTCACCGCATTGCTTAAAATATTGCCTCCATAAGCACAATAGCATGTTTTAAAATCATGGTTGCCAATGATTGACCATTAAGTTTGCTACTTTCATCAAGATATAATGAGATTTTTGTCTTCAAAATTAAAGCATTATGCAAGATAACATTGTGAATTGTTTGTTGTGTACAATTTGATTTTCTTGCACATTTACTACCTTGCTAACTGCCTTTAAGACTGGATATTGTATCATCAGCTGCAATCTCAAACAACTCACTCACTATCACTTGAAGATTCCTTTCATGAGCATCCTTGTATAAAATCAAACTATTCCCTATAGATTGCCTACTTACTTACTAATATAGGGCACTCATTGTTTCATGGTATTTTGAGTTTTATTTAGAAGGGGTTAATATGTGGCATTTTTATGTGCAAGAAGAATAGATTGTGATGCAACGTTTGGGTATGGACAGTTCAGGAAAATTTTGATTTCTATCGTGTCATAACTAGGTTGGATTTTACCTTGAGCCGGTGTGAAACACTTCTACATTTTTTTGCTCCGAAGCAGAACTTGTGTGTAGGAATTTCCAAATATCCGACAAAGGAAGTTCCTACATTCTAAAGATAAAATCATAAATCTACTTATCCATTTTATGATCCAACCTTACATCTTTAATATCCGATAGAGAAAGTTTGTACATTCTAAAGATAAAATCATAAATTTGCTTATCTAGCTTCTAATCTAATTTGAAGTCTTGAATATCAAATAGAGAAAGTTCCTATATTCTAAAGATAAAATCATAAATTTTATTGGTCCAATTGGAGATCCAATTTCAGGTCATGAAGCTCCGACAAAGAAAGTTCCTACATTCTAAAGATAAAATCATAAATCTGTTTGGTCCAATTCAAGGTCCAATTGTAAGGATTTGTCTTTTTAATTATACTTTCTGACATTTGTCTTGATACAAATTGTTTCTTTAGAATTATGGTATTTCTTTTCTAATGTTTTCAACCCTCATTTCAAGGAAGAGCTCCGAAGATGGTTCCTTCAGATGGAGGCTACACTTTTCTACTATAGGTTCCATCTAGAAACACCAGAAGCTCAGGTACTATCATCTCAAGTACAACAGAGTTTGAGGTTACCTCGTTCTCCTTGATACAAAATGTTGTCCTTCAATCCCTCTTAAGCAACATTCACTATTATGGACTTCATCATTGTACCTTTCATGCATTCGATTTAATTTGTTATGTGGAAACACGTTTTCTTTGTCTTTGCAAGTGATGACTATTGTGTAAGCTTTTAATCTACATGATTGGCCCTCATGTTCAATTCTTGTGACTATTATGATGCTTGGGGTTGCTTACTTTTAACCAGGCTATTAATGAAAACTATCTTGGCATCCTTGATGATCAGTTTTGTTAGAATCATGGCTATGTTGATAGTGGAATTTTCTATTAATAACGATAAATCTTATCAATAAGGAGATTACCCCTTACCAACATACTCCACTATCCTTGCAAAGATTGATCTTTAATGCTTCATGGATAGTTTACTTGTGATTATCCTTCTCAAATGAAACAATAGGGTAGCAGGTTGGGCTCAGCCTTGTGGGAGCCACATTTCACCCCACATGTTGTAACCAGATAAACAAAACAACCTAATTTTATCTATACCTACACAATGAGAAAACATGTTAGAGAAAACCGAGCATATGATAGATACATTTGATAACTTTCTTATTTTCCTGGACATCTCTGTTATGCAAGTTATTTGAATGCACATGATGATCAAATTATATGTTTATAGATGTATGCACATATTTTAATTGGTGATCCTTCATTGCTCTAACAACACTCTTCTCACTCAAATGCAGGGAACCTAGGAGCAGCAAGGAATACATCAACTTGGAGGCTTAGATAAGTTGGAAGACTGAAGATGATGCAGAACAAAGCAACCGGGATTCGTCATTGTCCCCTTTCTCTTTTATGTGTGTTTTTCTCTTTTGTATCTATAAATGTCTATTTTTTCAATTATATGAATTCAAATAGTCAATTCCACAACTTTTGTGGAACAACATACATTTACATTATCAATAAAGACTACATTTTTGAAAGGATTGTGCAATCTTTTCTATATTATATGTATCTGCATAAGTGCAATCTAGTAATGTAATCTTTTGATTTTGTTTATGCACATGAATGTAATGTAGCAAAAATAAAAATGTACCTTACTCTTCATTTGAAAATCACAAAATCTCTACCTGATTGAGCTATTAACTTTTGTGTCTTCAGGAACATATGTTGATACAAAATGAATGGAAGAAGCATCCAAGTAATCCTATTTTTTTCTACCAAAAATTCATACAAAAGATTGAACAATTTAAGGATATTGCAATAGGTAATTTGTATCGACACAAATAATATTACTAAAGCATTTCAAAGTTTAGGCCATAAGAATCATCATTTTTTAAACATGGATTGTGCTGTAGCCAAAATTCCATCCTAATTATTTTTGCATACTTTCATTTTCACTCATCTCTTACATCTATCATATGCATAGAATTCCTGTCATAATAACTTAAATTTAATAAAATCCCTCACGTGAGCTTCCAAATAAAACCCTTGATCATAGCACCAAAGTGTATTCCTCCTTTGAAATACTCCTATGATTGCTCATAGCATATCACCAAGACAACACCATGTTGATGAGAGTCCCTCCAAAGGCTCCCTGACATTAGCACAAAGCACAGATCAAAAATGTAGATGAGACACCCCTATGTCGAAGAGACTTATTTATATGTCTCATCGACAATGTAAAATAGTGAATGTCAACAAGATATGGGCATATCGAGGAGAGAATCACTTATGTCACATTGACAAGGTATATCTACAAGTGCTCAGAAAAACACAACTCTTGGATATAACGAAATAATTATCGATGAGACAGTGGCATATCGGCAAGAGACATTAACTTGTCTCATTGACATTGGCAACCAACATCGAAGGAACATAAGATCTAATGTCAATGAGACATTGAGATATCGATAAGACAAATAAGATTGTCTCATCAACACTCTTCAAGTAATGATCAAAATCATACACTGCTATACCGTCAAGAAGGTGAGCAACATATGCGGTAGAGCAGTATACACCACAACCCCGCAGCAAGAAGCTTTGAGCAAGGTGATAGTGCGGTAAATATCAAAAGGGAAGGGAAAAACATGGCCATACCGACATATCAAAGAAACAACGAGCATTTTAATTAAAAGTCTCTTCGACAGTTATGAAATGATGATTAGTCTAACTGATGTGACTAACAAAATATCAATGAGACTACCACTCTTAATGAAGAACTTGAGAACTTGATCATAAAGGTGGCACGAGCACCATTTATAAACCATGGTTGGATGAAATGTCCTAAAATTTGATAAATACGGCCTCAAAGAAGTTGAAATCACTGTGAATTGTAACTGAAGGATTTGGAGAACCAAGTTGGATGATAGTAGATCGCTGGAAATTTGTAGCATTTATCCAAGTAAGTGGTCTAGACTCAACTCAAAGTATATTCTCAGTAAGTAGATGAAAAATCATTGCATGACTAGGGTTGAGATGGAAAAAACCTCAGGCAAACAGAAATCAAAAAGATAGAAAACTAAAGCTAGGCAATTGAATCAAGACTTAATCGATCAGTGTCTTGGGTCTGGGCCAAAATACAGAAGAATAGCATAGCTTAATTCATCATATGTGACATTAGTAGATAAATAGAAAAATCTGGGAGATGTATGGACTCCAAGTAGGGGTTACGACCTCTTTATTTATCATTATAGGAAGAAATTCTGGCATAGCCCAGTGTCAAACCCATGGAATTTGAATTTGGGTAAACTTGTAGTACCCAACGTCTTTGTGAACATAGATTCAATCAACGTGTTGGAAAATAATTACAATCTGAAGATGAGAGCAATTCACTTGCCTGATGGGTCACAGTTCATGGTCATAAAGCCATATTATATTTCCATGATTTTTTAGCTAGACACTTCCCTAAAAACAAAATTATGAATCAAAGACTTGTTGGAGGAATACCACACCATGGACACAAGTTAGAAGAGGTGTAAATTTCCTCTACATATGGTTAAAGGTTCAGGTAACCAAACTGTGAGGTTTTCTAGTGAAGATAAGCCCCCATTCTTTGTGGCTTTGTTTGAAGAATACTTTCAATACACTTATTACTCAACTGATCAAGTACTGGGAATTGATGTTCCTAAGAACATGATAATTGCTCCCATGGTTTTAGCCACAGACATCTAGAGCCATAATGCCTGACCCTATCTTTATGCAAAGCATTTATCGGAGGCCATCAATAATGCCCTCAATATCATCAAGAATGACAGTGAAGCCATTAATTTCAAGCACTATTCTCTTTTCATACACATGATATTATACGAAGGGCAGGTGATGGGGATATGGGGTGAGGAATTAAGAATAAAAGACTTAGATAATGATGGAAATTCAAGGCCTATACAAATGTGGACATCTATGTGGGATAGCAAGTGTGGGAGGTCCCACTACCTATATTTTGAGGAATATTTTGTCAAACCACTATACAAGATGCTAGGCCACAAATGTGTATACAACCTCTCCCTAGATATCTTAAGATTTCTCTGACCAAAAGATATGGGTCATGAAGTAGGAATAAATCACAATTGGGGGTACCGGTGCATGTTTGGGGATTTTACTATTATTAGGGTTTATGGATTTGAAGTTGCACCTTATTTGTTGCCTAAGACTGTGCCAGATAGAGTTTCTTATTTAGAGATCATAAGGCAATTGTCATTTTCAGCTTTCATGCATTTAAAGAGCTATGGGAGGCAAACTTTCATGCCTTCCACTTTATGCTTTGGTGATTTCACTATTATCTTTGATTCAGGCTATGACTTGGTTAGTGATAAACTGGATTATTATGGCTTGTCAGTTGGCAACAAAAGGGAAAATTTTGATCCTGAACACTTCATTTGTGATGTCAAAAATTTTCAGAAATTGAAAGGGTATGAGAATAGTTTCCTTTTAGAAGATGTCATCAGAAATTGTGAAGAAAAACAAAACATGATGAGAATGAATGCCTACAGTAGGGGTATGATGGTTGAGGCTTGGAAGGTGAATAATAACCTAGGCTATGTAGGGTCTTTCCCTGAGGTACAGGATCCCATAGAAAGAATTGAACAGTTAATCCTCCATGAAGAAGAACTGATAAGAGATGTGCCACTTGTGGCATTTGAAAGAGGAAGGGGCATCAGTCCTAGGAGGCAAGTAGAAAATATCACACCACTAGATCACTTATGACCTCAGCCTACTACTGAAGTGATATTTTTAGTTGGTTCCCCATCCATGGAAGAAGATAACACTGAGGAGGAAGAAGCAGTCTCACACTTTAATGCTCCTATTATACCCCAATATGAGATGTCATTGGAAAGAATTATGATCACCTTTGAAGCCTCTGATGAGCTATCAGATGATGTGAGGCATCGTGCAACTCAAGAATTTGTTGCAGATGATACTTTTGTGCAGACCCCTGAATTTAAGTCCTTTATATATGAGTATAAAGGAAGAATAATAAGAGAAAGGTTAAAGGAAATTGACCCTAAGAAAGAGGCTTATTCCTTGAAATATTTGTAACATGAAGTTGATAGGGAAATGAGAAACATGACTGTTGAGAGAGGAAGAGCATTATTGCAAGAAGCTAGAGTTATGTTCCTTCCTGGGTGGGATATTAGTTCAACCATTGTGTTTGACAGCTTTATGAAGAGAAAGAATAAAAATTTGCAAATAACGGATGAAGTAGGTGACAGGGTCTATACAGGGTTAGGGTACAATCCTAATAATACCACTTTCCAAATTTGGGCTCTTTACCCCCTAGGAAAGAAGCCTTCTCTCATTGACTATGATCAAATTTTTAGACACCTCCTAGTGCAAAGAGTAGGGGAGACAAATCCCTTGGAGACTGTTGACTTGAATGTGAATGTAGAAAAATTTACCAAATCCCAGATCCAAAAGCTAGTAAGAGATAACTAATAGCTGATAGAGGAAAATGATAGGTTGAAACAAGAATTAACCAACTAAAAAGATAGGTTGACTGCTTCTCCAAGGCTTTACTCTCCTTTAATTGAACATGAAAGAAAAGTGTTAGAGACCATGTCTGAGACTGCTCAATGGAAACATAAATTTGAAAAGGCTCAAAAGGAACATGAAGAACTAAAAATAAAATTGAAAGTTACTACTTTTGAAGTAGCATCAGCAATAATTTGTATGAAATTCAAATATATGTTCCAACATGCAGATGGTGTCTAGCATGCTCACAGTGGAACATACAAGGCCCTCGTGGACCATGGAAGTCTACTTGATAGGATAAAGGAAATGGAATACCATATCAAGGAAAAAGATGGAGACAATAATGCTTTGCTCCAAGAATGTCAGATCCTCATTAATACACATGAAAACTTCCAGAATATATTGACACAGGAATTGAGTGACTTTAGCCAACCACTATGTATGGCCATGCCAAATTTCTTTGAAGAAACAGATTTGAAGGATTAGGAAACTTGGAAAAAGGAGATATCAAAATATTTTCCAAGCATACTTGATGACATCAATGATGAGGATGAGGTACTCAGGAAAACACATAAGCAGCTTGGGAGGATTGTTGGATTGGAGAATGTAATGATAGACACTCTACATAATGCAAACACTTATGCCCAGGAGAAATACATTGATCACATGTCAAAGGTTAATTTGTTCCTTGCACGAGCTCTATGAGGAGGTAGTCAGAGTTTGGCTATTGTGGAAGCATTAACATGGTGCTTGAGCCTTCAACAGATCTTAGGTGGTCATGGGCACTTGTTGATGATTAACGGACTGTAGTGCATCCAACAATAAACTCTTTTTAATTTTCTATGTTATGTTAATTATGCTTTAGTTAAGAAACAATGTAACTTTTGTGAATGGACCTGAAGCTTGTTGCTTCCCATATAAATAGGGAAACCAAGGTCCGATTTTGATCATCATATCATCATCATTTCAATCCATTCGAATAGATACTAGACCATCTCATCCACTTATTCATATCAAAAGAACTCATGTTATGTATATTTATATTTTGAGAAATATAATGGAGCAGATACATTATAACTCATAATCCATTTTCAATGTTCAATTGTTGTGTCAATTTTCATGCTTATTTATTGCTTTCTTGTCTCTAAAGTGATCTTTTCAAGTTGTTTAAATCTACAAGATTTATCAGGGCACATTTGTTTTTACTGTGTGGATTCTTTGATTGGTTTCTGGTTAGGTGTGAATTAAATTCCTTTCAAATAATTTACTTTAATTGGTTTGTATTAAGGATTAAAGTCCTCTTAGAGATTGGCACCCTCTTATGGTCTAAAAACCTGTGTTTTTGAGACCCAATAGATTGCAAATAACTCTGAAAATTTAGAAGTCTATGAAATAGTGTATATATTCTATGAAACAGTGTATATATTCTTGTACTTGTAAATATTTTTGTACTTGTATATTCTATGAAACATTCCTTATTTTCTATGAAACAGTGTATATATTCTTGTACTTGTAAATATTATCTTACTGTTATGTCTATTAAAGAAAACAGAGTTTGAATTAAAAAATGCTTCACCCTTTTTTCTAAGTGAGTATGTGAATTATTGTTTAAGGAAAAATCTTAGAGTGTTTACATTTTCAGTTTACTAGTTTCAAATATTTATTTGCTATGTATATAAAATTGTATGTGCTCTTTATCTCTAATGACATAAAATAGTAATGTCATCAAAATCAGGGTTTTCAATTTCAGCATCATCATTGTCCACACTTTTCATATCATGTTCACTTTTAAGTACAATCATCAAAATTTTATTTTTATTTCTTGTCCCAGTTAATCTTGATTCCTTTCAGCTCAACACAGTAGGTTGCATGTTAAATTTCAAACATTTTTTTTGCATTTTTTTGTATATATTATTTTCTCAGTGCATCATTATGTAACAACAATTTCACTTCTGAGATATACAGTAAAAATAAATGAAAGCACATGCTTGATTTTTCAAGGGAAATGTATGGTGAATACCCTATGTCTTTCAGATAAGTGTGCAAGTGAAATAAGACATAACTAATTGAATCTAATTTTCTACTGTACAATTGTTTTTTTATGTTCTTTTTACTTTTTGCATGTGGATTACCCTTAGAAAGAGTCTACTTATCTTTTCTTAAATTAAGCCTTTCCATTTGTTGTCTACGAAAGGAATTTACTGCTTGACAACAAGTTCTTGAACTTCATACAAATTAAGATTGGTGTAAAAGGCCATCCCCGCAAATGTTGTTTGGTCTAGAATTATAATCGAAAATTAAAAAACTTGCTAGGAGAATAAAATAGGTTTTCAATTGTCCAAGTACAACATAATATTACTGAAGCATTACAAAGTTTAGGCCATAAGAATCATCCTTTTTTAAACATAGATTGCAAATAATTCTAAAAATTTAGAAGTCTTGGTCATTAACATTATTGTCTGCTACAATTTCATCCAGTGTATCATTATCAATGTTCATATTTTCTTTCAAGTATTTAATATTATCATCATCCTCATCTTGACCTACATCATCTTCATAATCATTGAAATTTGACTGTAGACCATCTATATTGTTACCAGATGTATTTGGATCATCATTTTCTATACCATCCATATTGTTGTCTTCCATAACATCATCTAACTCTGGATTGTTGTCTTCTTGTGCCTGAACATAACCATCTTCAACATCATCATGGATGTCAATTTCTTGATGTTCTCTAAACCCTCTCTCTCATTTTGTTGACCATCATTGTTTTGCTCAGTATCCACTAATGTATTGTCAAATACATGCCTTAATCTTGGATCATAATGTATGACAAATATCCATTTTGGGTCCAAAATATCTTCATAGAAAAATACCTGCACATGAACAACATACATATATTAGATGTATGTTATAACAATTTTATTGATTAATAAACACATGTATATATTCGCAATAAGCTATGAATTAATAGATTAATGATCACTACCACTTCTTGTTTGAGTTAAAGAAATACCTGCTCACAATGAATTGGTAGAACATGAGGCTCCTTATCCTCCAGTAGGAACGATGAGGAATCTATAGAAACAATCTATTATGGGTATCATGTCTTCATGTCCTCTCAAATGCTTCATACCATCTACACTTAAAAATACAACATTTAAAAGAAAGGTAATTCAACTCAATAATTTCTTATATTTTCCCAACATATTGTAGATTCCCTTCAATTATATTCTTATCTTTTGAGCTTGATCGACTGGATTGCTGGAAGTCAACCATGATGCCACAATCCAAGGATCGTCTCTTTATGTCTACACTTTCTACACGATAATGTCGACCATATGCCCACATTGATGGATATTTCCTCGCCTGTGAAGACCATTTATTTCAGTGAAAACAAATATAATGATGAATATTAAAATAGTTAATACTATCAAAACTATAAGGAAACAACATTTTGTAAAATTCCAACTATACCTTTCTTTCACATCCTCTAGACATATTGATTTCATCTTCTATTATGTTTGAATTTGTACATGTATATTCTATTTTATTTTGAATTTGTTCAGTAACCCATTCTAGTGTGCAATCTTTTCCCCATTCCCCAAGCAGATGAGCGGGAAATGGAGTATTCCTTGGGTTTGATCTCTTAAACTGTCTCCTTGCTTCTAACACTTCTTCTCTTTTTTTATCATACAGATCAATCCATTTGTTCATAAAGTCCATGTGGTGCATAATGAACTTGTCGAGTATAGAACTTTCGTCTACACCTATTACATTTCAACATGTTTATTTCAAACTCCAAATGTTATGCTGTTAATTTGACAAATAAATTGCAAAGTAAATTAATGATTGCAAGAAAAACAACCACACTGATCATGAATTTACTTACTAATTTTTACTTCAACACCATTAGATTATTTTTTTCTCCATCAATAATATCCGATGCTCGTTCTTCATCCCAAACATATGGTCCATCTTCAAAATCCTTACCAAGGAATTCACACAGGAAGAAAAATGCTTCATTCAATACATACCCTTCAATCATGCAACCTTCTGGATGTTCCTTTTGTTGGACATATCTTTTAAGAGTTTTCATATACCTCTCAAAGAAAAATATCCACCTCGTTGATACGACACCCACCAATTCAATGTCATCAACTAAGTGTATAAGTAAATTGACTTGTAGGTCCATGAAACTTGTAGGGAGCTCCTTCTCAAATACACATACAATTTCTACAATTTCCTTCTTCGACTTTGGTACTTTAGATTCATGGATCTCCTTGGAGGTCACCCACCTAATATAACAATAGTAAATTAGTATGACCCTTTATTCATAAATTAAAATGTAATATAATATAGATCTATGTCTCTCACACATGAACATTCCATATAACCACATACCTTGTAAATGCTGACAATCGACTTATGACATTCCTTAAGTCAACTGTAAGATAGGAATCCCCCCTAATTGCCAATGGCATGATATGCTATCAAACACATTTATGAAAAAGTCATTAGTAATTTTTTCTCACACAACAAAATATCAAAATAAATTTAGTGCTTAATCAATGTTACCAGTAAATGTTAAATGTTGATACATAATACCTTCATTAAATTATGAAAATCATGTGTTTTAAATCCTGTGATATGTCCATCAACTGTAAAAGCTTTATCCAATGATGACCCATAGCCAGTAGGTGTCCTTATTGAATGGATGAAATTTTTTAGTTGGTCTAGCTCTGTTTTTTTCAAAATCCATGGAGCTTATGCATATGTTTCATTTTCCCTATTTGGCCACAAATGTTTTCTATTAAATTTGGTACGTGAAAGAGCAATATCTCTCCTCGAAGACAATGTGTCCTTCTCTTTTCCTAATATGTGTTGAAGTATAGAATCTAGGAAATTTTTGAAGATGTGCATAGGATCTAATAGGTGAGATATTAATAGATCCTTCCAGTAAGGGAGCTCATAAAATATGGATTTCCTTTTCATTCCTTCTGGCATATTAACTACAACTTGTTCTAGTTCTTCAATTGAATCACCCCAATCAAAAAAATCCTCCCAAGCTTTCAATTCAACATTTTAATACTTCTTAAGCCAATCACCTAGACCCATAATCATGGGAGGGCCTCTATTGTCAACTTTTCCATCAAATTGATTCTTCAAGCGATTTCTAAACCTATGATCCAATGGTAGGAAAACCCTATTGTTTGCATAAATAAATTTATGTAGATCTTTAGAACACCACCCTTGAAATTTTTCTACACATCTTGGACATGTAAATATCCCCTTTGTTTGAAGCCCTGCAATTCAATAAGTAATGTTAATAACATAAAAAAATAGTATAAAACTAATTATGAAAGTTGGGATGAAAATAAATTATGAATGTAAATACATAAATATTTTATCTTACCAAAACAAACACCAAGTCCTGGAAAATCATGAATAGTCCAAAATAGCACATACAACATGAAGGGCCTATTTGATGGAAGACGTGATATGTCATACATTCTTATGCCTTTACATAGCAGTTGCATCTCATCAATAAAAGGCACAAGATAAACATCCATGTTTTTAACTTGATGTTTTCCTAGAACAATGAGGGTCAGCATAAGGTGCTCCTTTCTAACACTCATCCATGGGGGGATATTGTATACTATCAATCTGATTGGCCAAACACTATAATTTGAGCTCAGGAAAGAGAATGGGCACACTTCATCAATTGCAAGACCAAACTTGATACTACAAGATTCATCTTTGAATTTTGTTGGCCATTTTTCCTCTATGTGTTTCATTTCTTTGGAGTTGGCTGGAATTCGCATGAATCCATATTTACTCATATTCTTTGCATGCCATTCCATCAATTGTGCTAGTGAATTGCAATGAAGCATTCGTTGAAGTCTAGGTATAATATTTGGCATGTGACGTAAAACCTTCTTTGGAACTGTAGGACCTTGTACATCTGTATGATATCTCTTCTCTTTGCATATAGGGCATTCCACCTTGTTTTCATATTCATCTCTGTATAAAATGCAATCATTTTTACATGAATGAATTTTCTTATATTCAATTCCCAACTCAACCAACAACAGACGTGCTTCTTTGCAAGTTGATGGAAACACATTCTCTTCAGGGAATATTTTAGTTTTTAATGCCCTCTAAGATTGCAAGAGATTAAATCAATTGAATGTTTGACTTATGATGAACATGTTTGATATGTCAATCTATACTAGGACTATTTATATACAATATATGGTTTTAAAATCCCCTTAAAGAAATATAAACGAAGTTGATGAATGTTTACGAATTATGTACACCAATTGATAATGCAAAGTAAGAAATAGATTTCAACTCACTTCAGTAGGGTAGTGAATCCTTTGTCTAACCAACCAAATAGTGACTTGATTTCTAATAATATTAATGTGCATGCCAGTTTCGAGGTTATACTTGCACTCGGTTTGAACACGGGTGTCTTTGTTGCTTGTTTGGTGGAGTCTTTGATGTTGTTATCATCAACAATACATTAGTGGTAATTACCCCTACTATCATCGTTACTGTAAACCATATCATCATTATTATCATAATTATTTCCATCCCCAAAGAAACCTGTAAGCATTTCATTCATTCCTTCTTCATGCACTGCATTTTCACTATCATGATCATCATCATTAAGGCTAGGTGGCATGTCATCAGTGTATGCGACTCTCATCATCTCTTCAAATTCTTCAGGTGGTAGTGTTCTCTTCAATCTTGCTCTTGTCACCCTAGTATGGTTTAAAGGATGGTTTGGATCATCTCGTCCAAATCTTAATAACCCAGTTGGATCTTGGGTATTAGTATGTGTTTCATCAAAATCTTCTACCTATCAACAAATGCAAGCATTATTTAATGTTTGGAAACAATTAGATAAATCATAAATGTATCAATTTCAAATAAATATAATCAAATATGGCTTAAAAAATATAAATATAAATTGTATGAACATATATACCTACCTCTTCTTTAGTGCAATCATTTGTTGTGTCTGCAGTATCCATTGTCATATCCTCTTCCACCCATTGTCGTCTACGTGATTTAATAGTTTTAGGTCCACGTCCACGTACATATCTTCTTCTTTTTCTAGTTGAACACTCAGGCTCTACATTTTCTCCAATATCCATCTAAAATAATCAACAACATGCATTAATTTATGTCAAGATTGGATAATACATTATAAATTTCAATAATACTGTGAAAAAAAGATGGACGTATCACAAAATTCCATGAGATCATTTTTTACTAAGTTAAGTCAAAATTTGAGTACCTGATGTCCCGCTTCATCCGTTGTGTCCTCATTTGATATGACACGATTTTTTGCCATGGCCTCGTCTTGCCCCTATAATACACAACATAGTAAATAATGTTTAGTACACCAATTATATCATTTCAACGAGTATGTTATCCAACACAAAACCTCACTTTAGTCATATATTTGACATATTGATATCTCCTCTATGTTGTAGCATTTGTGAATTCATAAAAACCTTCCTCCTTTGGTTGAGGTTGCTTTCTCTTCTTACCTCTATTGTATCTGCAGATTTCGTTGTCTCATCTATTTACACCCACTTTCCTCTCAGTGATTTAGTATTTCTATGCCACCCATGTCCTCTCTCCATGGCCTCCTCTGTGAATAAAAATGTTGCCACATAAACTTTCACCTCACTACTGTCGAGAAGGAAGAAGCAACTTGCAGGACCGCAGTAAAAACCTCTCTACCACACCGAACTAGAAGGAGCCACGAGACAGCAGTGGTCACCACACTACCACACGCCAATTGTAGAAGACTTGCAGAATTCATAGCAACACCACCAAGAACAGGAGGAAGACTTGTGTACCGCCACAGAAGCTTTCACCACACTATTGCCAAGAAGGATGAAGCACCTTGCGAGACCACGGTAAAAACTACTCTACCACACAGAGCTGATGAAGGAGCCACGGGATAGCGGTGGTCACAAAAACAAGGTAGGAGTTGGAATTATTTCCAACACTCTGGATCCTGTGATACACAACAATGAAAAAGGTTCTTATACAGCAATGATAGGCACCTAATTAGGCGCACTTGGCACTGCCTTAGGTGTCCCAAATAGATTACATTAACGGACAAAAGTTGGCACTAAATTTGGCATTAACTAATGCCGACTAAAGCACCGACTACTTAATCAAAATCAAAAATTTTAAAAATTTCCACATGAAGGAAGAAATCAGACGACAAAAAAGGGAAAAATGTCACGCAAAGGAAGAGAGCAGGGCACTACCAACAACTAATGAGAAATTTAATTTAGTTTGTGACACCATAGGTAAGGTTACATTTTTTTTCTTCATTGAATTCATGATTATTTACTGCTCTTTGTATTGCATTTGAATTCATGATTGTTTACTGGTTCATGGCCTAACCTGTCTAGGCAACCTCTAAATTGTCCCATCATTATAAATTGTAAAACCTTTGAGAAACCAACCAAAAATTTTACCCTACCCATTTGATATTTGGCTCAAAATATTATAGCACAAAGCCAGATGCCTTTGTATTCTTTCCCTAACCTGGGTATTAAGGAAATAGTGAATTGTTTGGAAAATCTGGGAATTGGGTCAGTCATTGTTGAGCAACTGTTGAAAATAAATGCAGAAACTGCTTGGTTTTGCCCAGTCATTCCATAGTCACCAATGCCATGAAAAATTCGTGCAAGATTGCATTATGAAAGAGTTTTCATGATAAGGTTATCAACACTAAGCAAACCCAATGAACATATTTTCCCTAAGTTATCAACACTAAGCAAACCCAGCGAACATGTCACCGTTGAGCAACTGTTGAAAATAAACGCAGAAATCGCTTGGTTTTTCCCAGTCGCACCATAGTCACTAATGCCATTACAAATTCATAAAAGATTGCATTATGAAGGATTTTTTATGATAAGGTTATCAACACTAAGCAAACCCAACAAACATATTTTCCCTAGGTTATCAACACTAAGAAAACCCAGCGAACATATTTTCCCACAAAACAAAACTTTCATACTTGATAGTGTGTACTCCATTTGCCTCCACAGACTAGACGAAAATAATTTTCCCTAGGTCACCTCAAAATTTCAAGCAATAGAAGGAAGCGAGCATTGTCAGCAAACTTTGGCCACAATGAGGTAATTCATTGTCAATTTATAGGTTTGTAAATGTTTCCATTGTTTCTTTGAATTTTACTTTTTAGTTTTTTATTTCAAAATTTAAAAGAAGGAATATAATTTAAATATATATATATAGGGACATGAGACTAACAAAGATAAAGAGGAATTCTAGTTTTTAGTTTTTTATTTCTAAATTTAAAAGAAGAAATATAATTTAAAAATATATATATAGGGACATGAGACTGACAAAGATAAAGAGGAATTGGCTTCCATATTGGGGGTAGAGGCAGTGAACAAATTCGTTAATATGGACTGGACAATGCTTGCCAAATACATAGAAAAAAAATCTGGTAACACCCTCAAACATTGCAAACAAATCAATTGTGTCAAAGGGAATCAATTGATTCCCCAACTAGTCCTAGATCTAACAAAATATCCAGGAGGAAATCACTGAAAATAAACTCTAAGAATGTGGAACAAGGAGCAGAGACTTCCAATGTCCCAGCCACTTCTGGGACATAGACTTCTTCCACCATGCCATGTTATCAATCTTGCATTGGTAGCTACAATAGGAAGAAAGAATACGAGGTGGTTTCAAGGGAATTCTGAATGATGGATGTTGGGAAAACATTTGTGAATAGGTTGAAGGAATCATGCCTTCAATGGTTCAAAGACAATCTACATTTTTCATTCTCACAGATACCCATGCAACTAAAAAAAGCAGTTATCCATGACATGGAGACTGATTTTGGCACAGGTTGGTCTGTAAAGAAGATAAAGCTACAAATGTCTCAAAACTACAAGAGATTTCAGTGCAACCAAACAAAGAAGATAAAATAAATCCCTCCTGAGCTAATGCAAAAAAGAAGGCCAATTGATGTAAGTGTGAAAGTATGGAAAGAGCTTGTAAAATCATATGAGAAGTTTGATGCACGAAGGAAGTATGCAATTATTTGAATTTTCTCATAAGATTATATCAAATTTATTAAACGATATTTAAATTTTATCTGTGCATAGTTAAATTGAATTAGTATATGTTTGAGGACAAGGCCTCCAAATCTAGGCTTGAGAAACTTCGTACCACGCATCGCAGTGGCTAGAAAGGTTTACAGGCCTTGATCTGTACATTTGTAAGTATATTTAATATGTTAAATGATTTTTATTTTATTTCCTTGGAAAAAGTAAATGATTGCATATTAGTTAGTTTAAGTAGTCCATGTGTTATGTTTTGACAGGAGGAGAAATATGGCCACCATCCAAAGAAATTTGAAAACAATATGTTAGAAAACAAAAAGTGGAATGATTTTGTACTCTGGATGGAGAAAAAGGTATCAATAGTTGAGTTTCAATAACTTAGTTGGATATTGTTGTGTTAATATGTCAATTTTCATCTCTTGTGTTGAGTTGTTTATTAATGCATAGGATGAGTAAATAGAGCTCAAATCTTATGATTACAAGATGATTGTTTATGTACATGAATAAATATTAGAAGGATGTAGATGAAATGTGTAATGGTTGGCTGTCATAGAAGTCAAAATATTGAAGTAACAACACTAATTGAGTTAACATATATGCATCATTTCCATAAATAGCTTAAATGTGTAACAAATGCTAATCAATACATTGAATTTTGAGATGCGTTGAAATAATAAATAAAAAATATGTTTTGGAGAAATATCAGCAACGTGGAGGAATAAAGCATTAACCCTAATAAAAGCATTTTTTGTTGTTCTTGATACACCATCTATAAGTTTTCCTTGGATGACAGTATTGAATTTCTATATGTTGTACCCCTTAAATGTCCTACATGTCACAAATATGGAATAACAATGCACAACTTTGTATCGAGTCCAAAGGCCAAGGCATTTTGAATAAGGGTAGCCAAACTTGATAAGGATGTTGTCACTATCACACATATTGACAATCTAGAATACTAGTCATGTAAAGACAACTTCCTGTGAAAACCATAATCAATCAAATTATGCACATTCAAATCTAAGTTTGAAAGCTTGCATTTCAGTCCATGCATCTAAGTCCTTGTTGAAGATTGAGGATGTCAACAACAAAGCTAGAATAGCTCTCCTCAAACCATAGCTATTTTTAAAGTGTAGAATTTCCAAATTCAAATCCACTTCTCAGCTAAAGAAAGGAGGTAGGATTGTTAGGTGCTACCTCAAACAAAGAAGGCCATAGAAAACACTGAAATAGAAGATCCAATAAGTGAGATAGCATAGTTGTAGACCATAGGTAATCAGAATTCTTGCAATGCATAGATGCTTGTGATACAAACAAAAGGTGCTTACACATTGGCTGAATATATCCTCATCAAAATGACTAGAAAGAAATTTCAAATTTGTAAGTAAACTCTGATAGTCAAGAAAATAAGTTATAAAAATTAGAAGTTAACTTTGGTAGACATGTAGGTTAACTTAATTCATCTGACTTTATGCCTCTTGGCAGACATCAGGATCTCCCCTCCTAAATTTTGGACCACATCCATTACCTCCACATAAAACTGGACATCCTTGATCTTCTTGGTTCCCATGCCATGATATGGTTATGCAAATGAAAATGAAGCAAAGTAGTCATCTCCTTCTTTGATGGTTGGAAGAATGAATGCTTAATTTTTTGATACATGATATCATCTCTCTCTTCTACTCTCATGGTTGAATACTAAAATCCATTATGGTGGGCCTCCAGAGTTCCAGTCATCTTTCATCCTCTTCCACCAAATGTTGGCCTGATCCACACGTCTTCCAACCTAATTGGCTTTGTTTTTGAAATCTAAAGTTTCTTCTTTGACAGTCAAGAAAAATAGTCATAAAAATTGGAAGTAAACTTTGGTAGACATTGAGGTGAACTTAATTCATCTGACTTTATTCTTCTTGGCAGACATCAGGATCTCCCCTTCTAAAGTTTGGACCACATCCATTTCCTCCACATAAAACTGGACATCCTTAGTCTTCTTGGTTCCCACACCATGATATGGTTATGCAAATGAAAATGAAGCAAAGTAATCATCTCCTTCTCGGTTGGCTGGAAGAATGCATGCTTAATGTTTTGATACATGATATCAACTCTCTCTTCTACTCTCATAGTTGAATACCGAAATCCATTATGGTGGGCCTCCAGAGTTCTAGTCATCTTTCATCCTCTTCCACCAAATGTTGGCCTAATCCACACGTCTGCCAGCCTAATTGGCTTTGTTTTTGAAAGTTGAAGTTTCTTCTCTGACAGACAAGAAAAACAGTCATAAAAATTGGAAGTAAACTTTGGCAGACATGTAGGTGAACTTAATTCATCTGACTTTATGCCTCTTGGAAGACATCAAGATCTCCCCTCCTAAAGTTTGGACCACATCCATTACCTCCACATAAAACTAGACATCCTTGGTCTTCTTGGTTCCCATGCCATGATATGGTTATGCAAATGAAAATGGAGCCAAGTAATCATCTCCTTCTCCTTTGGCTGGAAGAATGCATGCTTAATGTTTTGATACATGATATCATCTCTCTTCTACTCTCATGGTTGAATACTAAAATCCATTATGGTGGGCTTCTAGAGTTCCAATCATCTTTCATCCTCTTCCACCAAATGTTAGCTCGATCCACATGTCTGCCAACCTAATTAGATTTTTTTTGAAAGCTGAAGTTTCTCCTGAGTCACCAGTGTAGCTCTCTTTTCCTTTTCAGACTCTTTCATTGCTATAGATCATCTATGGGATTTAATCATTTGTACCACATGGTTGATGTGCTTTGAATCCTTGCATCTAAAGGAAATTTCCTTAACATAAATACTGCTAGGGAATTTCAATGTTGCCATTGTAGTTGGCATTAAATTCGGTACCTACAACATTGAAAATTATCCTTATATAAGAAATCCCTCCATCTTATTGGCTTGTAACACTCTTGATGGTGGCTACATGAAATCTGATTCTGATTCCTCTTCTACATTAGATGGTTCATATCCTTGATCTAACTCTTTTGCATTATCATAATTAGAATCACTAGCTTCCATATTCAAAAATTCCCAACCACCATCTTCAATAAATTTATATCGATCATCAGTAATACTCTTCAAAATTGGCTGCCAGTTCAAGTTCATTCTTCTTTCATAATACTTTATATCCATGGAGTTCATCCATTCCTTGATGTCGTCAAGTGAAGATTGAGGAATGGCGTCAATGCAGAGTACATCTCGCTTGAAGTCTTTGAAAACAATAGCCATATCAAATGCCTTTTTCCTAAGTCCTACTCTCTCAAGGTTAACAATCTCAATCTCACTAATAGTGATTACTAAGAAAGGTAATTCCACCAACTCAACCAAACAATTTACCATAGGAATAATAAAAGCAGATCCTTTGAAAGGAAATCCATGAAAACCAAGCTCTCTAAATGGTATATCAAACTCTAGTTCAAAATCTTTTAGATGAGGCTGCTCCCATAGCTCTCTTACTCACTTGACAAATCCTTGAAACTCTATATTGATTTTATTTTTCATGTCCCTCTCTTATTGTTCTTCCTCAATTTCATCAGGATCATACATTGACCTTCTTTCCCATCCTAAATTTTGGACCATATCCATTACCTCCACATAAAATTGAACATCCTTGGTCTTCTTGGTTCCCTTGTCGTGATATGGTTATGCAAATGAAAATGAAGCAAATCAATAATCTCCTTTCCCGCTAGCTGGAAGAATGCATTCTTAATGTTTTGATACATGTTATCATCTCTCTCTTCTGCTCTCATGGTTGAATACTAAAATCCATTATGGTGGGCCTCTAGAGTTCTAGTCATCTTTCTTCCTCTTCCACCAAATGCTAGCCTGGTCCACAAGTCTATCAACCTAATAGGCTTTGTTTTTGAAAGCTGAAGTTTGTCCTGACTCACCAGTATTAGTTGTAACTTTTTTGAAATTTTATTATGGTATGTGCACTTTGATATGATGTAATATGATTATGGTTTCATCTCATATGTTGTAATATTAGATATATAACAAAAAAATAAATTATTGCATGAAATAAATAATAACTTTTCATTTTAAATGTAATTTTTTTTGCAGAACACGAGTCTTCCAGAAGATCAAGATGATCCTGAACATGATATAGATCCACATACAGATCACATGGCAAAGGATGATGATGACACAGATACGGAAGACACCGAGGCCGATGACAATGATGATGACAACGACGACAATGATGATGATGATGATGAGACAGTTGGTGATAGCAACCAGTGACATTCATGATCATATAGACTACATCATGGATCATTGTTGATATACCATTATGATGACTCTTTTCATGATTACTATCATATGTATCATTTTCATGACCTACTATACTATATTGTTGAGTTGTATGATATTGACATGTATCATTTTCACTATATCATTTGGACATGTATCATCTTGACTTGTATCAATTTAAGTTACATAATTTATCAATTTTATTTGTATCATTTGTACATGTATCATTTTCACTTATGTCAATTGTTGTACATGTATCATTTTGACATGTTTTTGATGTACTAGCATATTTGACTTTCACTTGTTTTAGTTATATATGATGATGATCTTATCAGTATTGACTTGTCAATTTATATATATTAAAAGTGGTCGATGATTTTTGGATGGATATTTATTAAGTATGATGATTTTAATTTAATGCTCGGGATGGATGTTGTCAAATTCAATTAAATTATAGATATTTGATTCACTTGTTTTAATTATAGATGATGATCATGTTACAATAATTATATTGTTATTGAATCATATGAGTTAAATAATTAAATTACTTACTCTATAATCATATGAGTTATTTAAGAGGCATGATATATTTAGCTAATTAAATTAAAATAAAACATATTAAATTAATAAATGGAAGCAAAAAAAGAAGCATTTTTAGAAGAAAAAAAGGAAGCAACAATGGAAGCCAAACTAGAAGCAAACCAGAAATAATCTTGGAAGCAAAATTGGAAGCAAAACTGGAAGAAAAATTGAAAGCAAAACTAGAAGCAAAATTGGGAGCAAAACCGGAAGCAAACTTGGAAGCAAAATTGGAAGAAAAACTGGAAGCAAAATCAGAAGCAAAACTGGAAGCAAAATTGGAAGCAAAATTGGAAGAAAAACTAGAAGTAAAAATGGGAATAGACATGGAAGTAAAACCGAAAGCCAAATTGGGTGTCAATTTCAGTGCCATTTCCGTCGTTACTTCCTGGTGCTATTTTAGGTGCTAACAGAGGTGCCATGATTTTCTGGCGCTAACTCTGGTGCTAAAAATGACAAAAAAGTCGATGCAAAAATGGGTGTCAAACCGACCATGCATGTTTGCATCGAGATTAATGCCAGCCAAATTGTCCAGCTCATGTACTCAAAATACACTAAAATCTAGTGCCAAAGTCAACGCTAATTTCCTGTTGTGTTGTTGTGCTTCTATCTTCTTGTCTCATTCTTCTACAATCTTCTGTCTCTTTCTACAATTGGTAAAATTGATCTAAACAGATTAATCATACACAAAGAATTGTGACAAAGAACACTTAATTAAATCTACAGTCACATAGGTTTACAAGTTTTAAGCTACAATTTCACCTTCATTTTCAACGTTGACATCATCCAAAATAGAAAACATAATATTCACACAAAATTTGTTGAAAATGGTGCAAAAACTCTAATTTGGGACTCATACGCCCCTCTGAGCGATCTAGTCCCAATACAGGTGGTTTTTCCTAATTTATGGTTCTTTTGTGGTGACTATTATTCAGCATTCAAATCATTGAAAACCCTAATAATTGGGACTCATATACCCCTCTAGAAGATTTAGTCTTGAACATTTCATATTTTAAACTACATTTTACAACATTAAAAACTTTATTTATGTGTTTTTTTTTATCGCTATTAGTTATATGTTTCAGTTTGAAGATTTTTTGTTACTTTTATTTCATTGTATCTAGCTTAATTTCATTTTAATTGGAATTATAAAATAGCATTTATCTTGTGTTCATTGCAACTTGCATTTCATTGATTACCCCTTGCATGAGCTTTACAACTTGGTGTCCTATTGCTAATACTATAGTGAGACATAGTTCGAGACTCATGTCATCTCGTGATAGCACAATTGTTGTGGATCTTGGGTTATCTAGCTCTTTCACTACTAGTGTTGACACTAGTTCACTAGGTATGGACCATACCCTTCACAACTCTTTGCCTTTAAGTAGTGTGGCGTGTTGAAACAATGGTTGCTAGTATTTTGCAAGAAAACATAATTCAAATCCATGAATACTTAGCAAACCTACAAAATTAAGTAAGTATTGAAAACATTTCAACCACTGCTATCCCTACTATAGATAACATACACCACATGATTGAAACTAAAGGAGTTGAACATGTGCATAACCTAGCTCATATTTTTGGTAAAATTACTAGTGGTGCTCAACCTTTGAACAATGTCCAAAGCCAAGGAGGAACACAAATTCCTCTCACAAAGATTGCTTCTATTCCTACCTATGTCAACCCTCAAGTTACAATAATGCAACCTACTAGTAATGTCATTCCTACCTTAGGTATTTCTGCTAGTATTCCTAGTACCTTTGTGGCATCGCACATTATATCTCCTACTACACTACCTCCCATAATAATTCCATTCACTTGTCCCTCAAACACATATACACCTCCACCATATTCACCTCCATCTCAAAATGCAAACAATGATGCCATCATAAATCAACTTTTTCAAACTATTTCATCCCTTCAAAAGCAAGTTTCCACCATAAAAAAAATCAAAATGGCCAACCTACATACTATGTCAAAAGCAATCCCTTATCATTGGAGATATTGATAATGTTGATACCACAAGGTCTAGAGATTCCTATATTCAAGAAATATGGGGGGAAAGGAGATCCTTCTAACCATGTTTATTCTTATACCACATTATGTAGTGATTTTTTCCTTGAGGATAAGCTCATGGCTAAGCTTTTCCCTAGGTTAATGAAAGATAACACCTTAGAATAGTTTTCCTCATTACCAAACAACTCAATTCGTTCATTCAATGAACTTGTTGACACCTTTATAAACCATTTCCAAGTGCATATGACTCCTAAGGTGACCTTAGCCGATTTGATGAGATGTAAGCAAAAAAAATGATGAAAAAGTTACTGACTTCATTTCACCTTATCAATCGGTTTATTCTCAAATCAACGTAAAGATCCTTGATCCTCACCTTCAATGGATGTTCATTGAGAACCTATAAACTAAGATACAAGATAGGCTTACCATGATGAAATTTTCTTCCTTCGTACACTTGTGTACTGCTCTTCATGATTATCAAAACTCAGTTAGTAGTCATGACACAAACCCCACCTCTAGCCGACTTGACAAGTATGAATCCGGAAACCAAAACAATTATCGACCTTTTAGAAAAAAAAATAAAAGCTTCCTTCAACTTAATCCCCCTCAACAAGTAACTCAACATGTCAATTCCCAAGTGGCTTCTATAAGGAAGACAACTACTTTTGCATTTGGGGATCCAGCTAGGCAATTCACTCCCTTACCGGATACCCTCCAAAACACAATGTCATAACTTTTAGAATAGAAAATGATCGCCTTACCTCCCATTAAAACTCTCGATCCTAATAAGCCTTTACCTTTGAATTATAGATCGAATTCCTATTTCCATTATCACCAAAAAAATGGACATGACACAGAACATTGTAAGCATCTTAAACATCTTGTGCAAGACATCATTGATTCTAGTCGACTTTTAGTTGGAGGTGTTAATGATCAAGGAAATAAGTCCATTGCCCCTCCTAACCAAAACTTGTAGATCTTTACCAACCCTATGCCTAATCATAAAATTTCATTTTTCAAAGCTAGCAAGACTAAAAAGAATGATGTGATGAATGTTGACACGGATGATGAGAACATGGATACAATTGAACAAGGTCCTATGGATACTATTGAAAAAGGTTTGATTGCGTTGATCGAAACTCAACCTCGTAAGGGCCAAACTAAAAATCCTATTTCAAAATTGCTTTCTCATCTAAAGATATTATTAGAAATGCACCCAATGGTCCTCTTTAAATAGCCAATTGAATTAATGACAAGCCCACTAATGGGATATTAATTAACCTTGTCTATGGAGAGAACGTGATCACCGAGGAATTCTTACTCGTGCATGAACTCTATCAAAAAACATATGATAAGCCGAAAGCATGGATCAAAACACATAATGGTTTCTCTTTCCCTACAATGGGATCGATCACCCTTCCTTTGCAAATAGGACTGAAAAAAGTTATATGCCTCATTCTCCATCATCTTGATGTTAGACCAATTCCATATGAAGCTTGGTTACCCATGGCTACACTCCATGGAAGTCATCATGTCGATCATGCATAAATGCTCAAAGTTCCCCTTTGACAATGAAATATTTATTGTGCATCATAGTGGCTTTAATCCTTTATCTTCTCAAGGAAACTTTTCATTAGATTTCTTTTGGCTTGAACCTATGGAACCTATAAAACCTTGAGAAGAATTTTTTTTCAAATCCTATCAAAAGTTTAAGGCAAAATGTATAGCAAAACTATCCCAAGTTACAAACATGCCTTAGCCTATGATTGAGCTTACTATCCTTGACGAAACCATGATTGAACCTAAAGATATTCCAAACAACCAAGACCAACCTAAGACAAATTCTTTGCTTATCTCCTATAAAATACCAAGAGACAACCAAAACAATCCCATCAAGCCTCCTAAGATAAAACAAGTTTACAAAGCTAAAGAGAAAGTGATTGAACAACCTCCTATGGCTCCTTATGTTCCTCCCCTTAAGGAAAAAAAGAAGCCTATGGTTGACAAACTTGCTCCTACACAAACATAGCTTGAAAATTGTACCAAAAGAAACAAAAATGCTAGAGAGTGTAGGTGTAGATTTTGTGCTCTTGCTCGAAGGTTAAATGAAGAAAACAACAAAGAAAATCAACATCTGAACCTAACTAAAGTAATACACGATGAGTCTCCCCCTTCACCGCAAAAAAAAGATCCTATATTGCAACCACAACATGAGCTAAATCCTTCTTTGGAAATTATCATTTGACCTCCCATTGTGATTAACTTTGATGACAATTATGAGGTTCCTAAAATTGATGAAGAAGTGCATAAGGAATTGAATACTTTGTTTTCCTCTTCTACGAGCCTAAACAATAACTCTCTTAGGAAGAGTTTTGAACTTGGTGATGACCCTAGTTCAACACTTGCTATTGTCCCTTTGGCTAGTTGTCCACCTTCCATATACAACGAACACGATTGGGATGTGGATGACCTGCTAACAGGTTGAATTGCAAGTGCCTTACTAGTCTTTTGCATTTTTTATTTTGCATATTTCTTTATGTCATTGCATGTGTGTAATGTGATCTTCCCGTACAATTTTGTTTGATGTATCTCTCTCTTTGTGGCATTCCTCTGTTGGTGTGAATAATTGTCTTGTACCTAGCTTATTTATTCACTAGGTAATTAGGGGACATATTCACATGGTTAAGTTTACTTAGGATAAAAGATTCTTTCTAGAAGGCTTAGTTGGCTTATCTAGAACTTATCTTATCTAGCTAGGATGAATCATTTCCTAGGTGATTAGGTTGTTGGTTGTCTCATGTCATAAGATCATGGAATTTGCCAACATCATATTCATTCCTATCTCTCAACCTTTCCCATATAAGCAAGGCATCTCATGTACATTTGTAATCAAGCAATCAATCAATCTTGCATTGTGAAGCAAGCATTCTTGCCATTCTCTCTCTTGTGGAAGTGGTTTTGTTGCAACTAATCTTGGGGGTGTTGAGGAGTCACCATTTACTCCTACATGGTATTAGAGCACTCCAGGTGTTGCAGATTCCTTCCCAAATCTGAGGGTGATATTTTGGCTTGAAGATTTTTGTTGGGTACAGATTGGGGTTTCAAGAACCTCACGGTTGAATTCAGAAGGCTCCGCAGACGAATTTTGACTATAAATTCGCCTATATTGGGTAAAGTTGTTTTTGATGCAAAAAAAAATTTTGTTGGGACAGCATCCCAAGTGGTACGAATTTTCTATTTTTCACAAAAAAAATATTTAGGAAAATATTTTCTGTGGGCATTGTGTTAAAATTTTGGGGCAAAATTTTTTATCGGGCTATTTTTCTTCAAACTATATTGGAGGACTTAATATTTTTCATCGGCCAAATGTTTTAATAAAGTTTTTTTAAATTATGCGGTTTGATTGGCTTATTCGACATTGCCCATACCTACTGTCACCGCTTGTAACCCACTGTGCATTGGTCAAAACCCTGTCATAAGGGTATAGCTATTTGTGTCTTTCACATTCATTGCAGATTCCGTCCGATCAGTGGTTCGTGGTCTTTTTCCATCGGCATGTACTAGGCGTCCCACCATCACCTGGTATGAGTTCATTCATTGGACAGGCCATTCTGCGCTCAGTGCACCATTTACTCCTACATCCTCTATTTGCACCTACATTCTTCTCTATGTCATAAATCCTTTTATGTTTTTTTTCCTTTTGGGGATGATGTAAGGTATTTTGATATTTATGTCTCTTCCATGTTGACCCAAAAGCTTTTCTTTTATCTTTTTTTTGTCTTGTGTTTTCCTTTTGGGGATGATGCAAGGCATTGAGACATCTAGAGCTCTCTTCCATGTTGACTTGAAATATTTTCTTTGTTTTTCCCTCTTTTTGTCATTCTTCCTAGTCCATGAGTATTTGGGGAATGATGATAGTTTCGATCTCTCTAAAAAAATTGTAGCAAATACATATTGATCCTGAATCCATGGATCCCTCATGTTTTTGGAGTTTCATTTTGGGGGAAACCCCTCTTTCCCTTTTCATGATGTAGCTTCATTTGGAAACATATGACTTGGCATCGGGCTTTCCAAATAAGCTCTCATGTCCTCTTTATTGTTAGCATTGATCATTTGCTACTTTAAAGTAATTGCTCACAGCAGGGTGTTTAGCAATTTCTTTAAAGTGGGGGAATACATTGGCATTTTTCTTTTTCATTTCATGTTTCATGGTGTAGTCTTCTTACTTCATGCAATGTGCCTTTCACTTTGTGGTGACATTGGGTGTGATGTCCCTCAAGAGCGTGATCTCTCTTAGCATATTATATTCCTCTTAGTGGCTTGATGCAACACACTACATCCCCTAAGTTGTGAATCTTCTATTCTTCAATTGGTCCTCTCTTGGAGACATTAGGCACAATGTTTCTTAAGTTAAGACCTTACATGAACTAAGAAAAACTCCTTTTAACATACCTTACACTCATTTTACATTTTCGGTTATATGGCCACTTTGCATAACACACTTTGCTCAAGCTTGTGGAGCCATCTTGTTTATTCATGAGTTTCAAGCATATGAAGTTTTGCTTGCCTCATGAAGCTCGAAGTCATTGTTGTGTGGTGCCTTATCAAAGTTATTAGGAGGTATAGCTTTGGTCTAGTTGTACATATGGGAGCCAAACTTAGGCTTTACTTTCCCATAGCCACTTGCTTACTAAAGTGCATATCGGTCATGTGCATATGTGTCTCACCTCTTTGTATACTCACCCAGCGGACAACCTAAAGTTTCATTGCCTTAGAGTGAGCATGAATTTTTGGAAAGATAGCTTAGATCTTATCCACAACATGTGGGATAAATGATCGAAGCTCAATCCACCCCTTTTTGTTTTATTCTTTCTTTTCTTTGTGTCTTTGCCAGTGTATGCTTGTGCCTTGTTTTTGCTTCTTATATCATTTTACATGTGTGTTCATTTGTGCTTATGTTGGTTTGTCATAGGATCTTGATCCTGGAGGCTTGATCACCCCTCTTGATCGCTATTGTCCTATCTTACTAGCATTGGTACATTTGAACCCCTCTTGATATGATTTGGTCTACTTTAGTGTGAGTTTGAAGCAAGTTCCTCCTCTCACTAAAGTGGAGGCTAAATGTAGTGACAAAAAATGTATCCCTCTACATTTTTGCACTTGTTTGGACCCTCCCTGTTAAATTAAGCTTAATGATACCTTGATTCAGTGTTGTAATGTGTAAATTAACACATTCACATTAGATCTTGGGCCCTTGTAAACTAAGTGGACCTAGTTGTGCCTTATTTAGGGTGTTGTGAAGTGTACCTTTAAACTTTCACACTAATCTAGGGTTTTATTAATTAATTGGGCTTCTTTATGCCTTAATTGGCCTTATTTTGCATCCACAAGTCTTAATTAATACATCTTTCTGAGATTAATCCCAACATTTACCAACATCCAATCATAATTCATGTTTATTTGGATTGTATGGCCCAGATTTAGTGATCTAGGACTCATAAGCCACCTTGGGTGTATGGGTCCCACCTAAGTTTCGGGGCCCCAATCTAGATTTCACATTGATCTAAGCCTTTCTTGAAAAATGTATCCCAAGCTTAGCCTAATGGGACTCATATGCCACAACTGGCGTATGAGTCCCGCTTAGCTTAGACCTAAATTAAATTCAAATTATTTGAGGGATTTTATCTTCCTAGATATGATGACAACTTGTAATGTTGTAATTTTTGAAATTTTGGCATAAACAAGTATAAATACAAGGTTATTTCATTCATTTTCACCTAACAAGACCTAGCAACTTAAGTATTCATGCATTATAGAAAATTGGTCATTACAAGTATGTACAAGAGCATTCAGGTGTCTTCAAGAGTTGATTATCAAGTGTTTTGGAGCATTATTCAAGTATCAAGCATCATGTGTCAAAGTCACCATGCATCATGTTTGTTTTATTTGAGCTAACATTTGTCATATAGGGTTTTGTGATTTGAAAGCAAGTATTCAAATCAAGATATCTACAACATTCGAGCAAGAGTCAAGATACACATTCATGCTAGCCATTTCATACATGTTTGTAGCATCTTATTCAAGGGTTTGGTGAGTTACAACATTTCATAATTGTTCATTCATCATTTCTCCTTTCGATTTCATTTCATTTCAAGGTTTGCTTACGAAAACGAGGTTTGACCAAGGAAAACCCCTTTCTACTAACAAAACAACATTTTTCCCTCTCTTTAGTGTGTGATTTGCAGATCTAGCTTAAAAATACATTGAAGAGAAAGATTGGAAGAAGTTGTCAAGTTGTCAAAGTTGTCATCTTATTTACAAGATCACTAAAAGACACTTACAAAGCATAATTTAACAATTTCAGATCTAGAAATTAGTTTGAAAAGGAAGACCAAAGATTGAAGAGAAGATTCAAATCTTGATCCTCTGAAAAAGCAAAGCAGGACTGATATGCCACTTTGGCGTATGAGTCCCAATACAGTGACTTTTCTAGATTTTAGGAATTCCATACTGATCACTGCCAGATTTTTATTCCTGTCCAAAAACCCAAATCTGGAACTAAATCATCCAACCTGACATATGAGTCACAATGTGCATTAAATTCAACATATTCAACGTTTCAAACCTTGTTCTGAGTTGCTACAGGTTTCTAGGTCTACCTATCTCATTTCTTAGTTTTTTGTTTTAATTTACATTCATTTCTAGGTCATTTACTTAAACTTATTGCACATCATTAATTTTTGCATGTTACTTGTCTTTCCAAGCCCTCGCTTGGTGGTGAACCCTCTTTTAGTCTCTAAACATACCCTAGGACACCTTATTGCAGATCTCTTTCTCTCATTCTATTGAATTGGATTGAGATCTCTAAGGTATCCTTGAGTGAAACTTGAGCGAAATAGGTCCTAAACCCTAGTGCTCCATCTCCTAAAAGGTGGAGCATCCTATTTCCATTGTTTCAATTACATTCATGAGCAAGTCTTGCATCACCACATTCAACTCTAGAATTGCCCAACAGATTATGTGATAGTTGATATATTCACCAAATCTCTTAGTAAGGTGAAATTTGTATCTTTTGGGGGTACATTTGTAAGAACAATGTAATAAGGGGGGAATGTTAGCATAATCTTTATTACATTGTTAGTGTGCGAGTGAATACAGTTAACCTATTTTAGTTCAAATATTTTATTTCAAACACCCACTTCCTTACATTTATTGGTTCTATAAATGCATTGATGTTCTTCAAATAAATCAATGAAGTATTTCCATCTCTTCAGTAGTGAGCAATGTTGTTAATCATTTGATGAGTATGATTATGCTTAAAGATCAAGTAGGAAGCTATAAAATATGTCTAAGGTACTAGAGACTTCTTCAACTTTAGATTAATATATGAGCACTTTTTTCTATGCACTAGTAGATCTTATGTTGTTAATCGTTATCAAGGCATAAGTCTTTAAGAAAGGTACTAATATAACCTTGTCCTTCCAACCAATAGAAAGTCATGAACTAGGAGTAACTTAGTTGTAGCAATGTGGTGCTTAAGAAGCACTTTTTTGGGAGTGCCTCTACAAAGGGCTCAAAAGATTCATTTAGAAATGAGGCAAGTGCCGTGAGAGCTAGGATTTATGAGAGCAAAATCTCCATAGTCATTAGGTTGAGTGCATTGTGCCATGATGAAATAGGCATGTCTCTCACACTTTCCCATTTGAATCATGAAAAGCTTTTAATAAGTTTTGTGAGTTGCTTGTAATATTAATAAATCATTTCCAAAGTTCCATATAGAGTGACACCTAGCCCAAAGGGAATGTCTAGATACTTGAAAAAAAATTGTGTTTTAGAAGGTACCATACTTGGATCCACATAGGGAAAGGAGCTACAATGGTAATGAAGTATTTAATTTTTAGTGTGGACAATTGGAAAACAAACACGTTATAAAAGAGATAGAAGAACATCTAGAAAATTAGACACTTTTTTGACATCATTTTAAATGAAAAGCATGTTGGCATCGATAAACTAAGTGTTTAAGACATGTCAATTGTGGGGAATGGAATGGAAAAATCATAGATCATATGGTGGGAGTGGGCATATTGTAGAAGGTAACAGAGGACATTTGTTGAGGGAATAGATATAGTAAGAACTAAAGAGCAATCTTGTTTGATGGATTTTCAAAGATGGAATTGAGGAGATAAGATTCCATTGACAACAATTACAAAGCAATGTGACCACTAACATTAGCCAAAAAATAGTAAATATGCTTAGATGTGTGGTGCCATCTTCATCCACTTCACAAATAAACTACAACTGAACAAATTATGGTAGTGTTTGACTCCATTGTAGCTTATGTACCCTGAAATAGCATGCTAAGAAATGATGAATTCTGTCCTACTCCACGCACTTTGTCTCAAAGTGGAGAATGATATAAGTGTGCCTTGATCTACCAGTTCCCAAACTGGTTAGTTGGTCGTGGCGTCTGTACAACGCATCCACCCAACAGAAAGTAGTTAGGTAATGGATTACAGTAAGCTGCAACTCGTTTTCAGCTTTGAGTACCCATCCAAATCACAGTGGGTTATCGGCATTAGATAGCTTTCACAATTTCCCATTTTATCTGAAGTTGAAAGCCAAAAGACAGAAACACGTCATTCCATGACTTAAACGTTAACAAATTCACACGCTTCCATTTCCGCGTCATACAGAAGTTGACTCCGCCCCTGGACACAAAACATTCACTCGTCATACCTGAAATCAAGTCCACAATTCAAACGAAAAATTCGGTGGGTGTGATCATGTGAGGCTGACATGGCAAAAAAGTCATGGCTTTATCTGCTTGGCCATGGAAAACTGTTGCCAAATGCCAGGTTTGTTACCGACTCACCCTCAACTCCATTTAATCTTATTCAATGTAGAGCAAATTTCCCGTGGGCTATTAAATAGGTTAAGGTAACCGCCATTCGGGCGACGGAAATCCCGTTAATTATCATCTTCTTATCCGTAACGTCATTGTTTAATCGACCAGATTTGTCTAACCGAAAGCGACATGTATTGTCTTTACAAGAAAATCGGGCGTCACCAGATTTCACGTCATCTGCGTTGTGGTTGGAAACTAACTTTACACGGTGACGATGATTATAAAGCAATCTCACCGGCCTGTAATTAGTAAACATGGTATTCGAATGAGAAAAAATTGATATTTTGGATAATGTTATGGAGATTTTCAGATAAGGTTTGGAAATCCATTTGAGCACTTTAAGGTAGATAGCTGATCAGACATCTTTATCATGTGATTTGCTTCCTGTCGCAAAATTCTTTTGGCAGTCCTGCATTGTTGAAATACTACTATCTGTAAAAGATGTCTTGTGCCAAATTGTCAAAAGTTGCGGCCAATTTTCTTCTTTTCGTGGAATATTGCTCCTTATCCTTTAATCGATGCTCATGCTGACTGGTTCTTCTCCATTAAATCAAACGACTGCAGACAACAGAATTATTGCATGGAAACTCAACGTGGAATCGTCATGGTTTCACACTTTAATCACCACATTACATCATTGAAAATCAGAGTGGAATTAAAGTGTTGGAGTCCACGCCAGAAAGCTTTAAAATGGGGCCTCAACCGCCATACTTAGATTCCAGATCACAAAAGTTAACGACTCCATAAACACGTGGCCGCTGCTCAGGGTTTTAGAATTTAAAATTATTGGAAGACAAGTCTTATCATTCGAAGGGGAATGAAACAAAGTTGAACGATAAATTACGATCTTAACTTTAAGAATAGAAGCTTTTATTTTGAACACTTGATTTTTAGCCGTTGGTTGTAAGTGGGGTTGAAAAAACAAACCTTGTAATCATTAAAAGTCATTTAGTATATTAAAAGAAAAAGGAAAAAATCATTGGAAGATAACTTTTATGTTAATATTTAAATGATTTTTTTTTTAATATGTTTATGATGTCCAAAGGTAATATTATAGTTTTTAGATAAATTGTGGTATCATGGTGTTTAAAAAAATTTCAACAATTATTTTTATTAATTTTTATCATTAGTTATTCTTATAAGACTTATGGAACCATCTAATTGTAAAAATATCATAAATTTCTTCATTAAAAATTTAAGAGATAACACTATTCATAGAGAGAAAGCTCAATCGACTAAGTCGCCTAAGGTTTTCCTAGAGCTCGATTTTAATGGAGTGTTGAAGGGCAATCTAGATTGGCAGGTTTTGGATCAAATTAAACTTAGGTCAATATCGCTTCTTTGATTTTATCCCCAACATTTAGCTTCCTTGATATCAACTATCTTTGTACTTTGGTATAGAATTCAATATTATATTCTTAGTTTTAAGTTTATTACAATGCAACATCAAGCAAAATTTGATTTCTATTGATTTTAAAATATACAACTTTAATCCGTCTTATTCTATTTTAATACATCTACTTTTTATCATAATTAAATTCATTCAATTTGCATGCTTGCTTAAGTCCATAACTAAAATATAATATTAACTAATCAATTACAATTCTAGTAAAACATGAAGCATTATATCATAATCATGTAGATAAAACTAAAACGCAACTGACATATATTTAAAAAAATTATAAAATAACTCTTAAGTAAATACAAATATTTATTTTTAACAAATTCTAAAATATAATACAATAATTATTTAAATAATGATAAACTAAATAATATAAATAAAATAAATAAATTTTAAAATATAAAATAACTATTAGATAAATAAAAATAACTCTTCAAATTAATTAAACAATAAAAATATAAATAAACTTTAAATAATTTTAAATAAAATAACTTTTAATGGATAAAATAATTATTGAATTTCATATATATTAACCTTTAAATATTTGAAAAATATGTTTTATTTTCTTTTAAATATGCATCCCTTCAATTGTATTTAGAGAGAATAATAATTGAAAGAAATATATTTAATAAGTTTAAAAAGCATATCTCTAAAGAAAGGAAACAACGAAAAAATTAAAGTAAGTGAGAGCAAATTAAAATCAAAACCTAAAATTCAAATTGAAGTTCAATGAATTTTATATCGAATTTCAATTCTTGAGAAATTTGATTTAATTTAAAATATTTTATTTTTCAATCATTTGTGTTTGGTATGTCAAAGTAAATTTGCAATAATAATTTATTTAGAGAATTTCACTTAATTTAATAATTGTTTTATTAAAATATTAATGATTTTGAATCATTGTATATGTATATTAAGTGGGCTTTTTAGGAGTAATTTATTTTGACATTTATGTTGAAAATATGTGGTACTTATATCTTAGGTGGGACTTTAATAAAAAAAAAATTAATGTTTTGAAATAAAATGCAGTTCATTTAATCTTTTGGAATCTCAAATCTTTATTTGAATTCTAAAAATATATATAATAAATAATAAAAAATTTAATTTTAATTTAAAAAATTTAATATTTAATTTAAATATTTATTTTTGCATAGTCTAATTTATTTATTATTTAATATTATTTACTAAATAAAATATAAATCTATAATATATAAGAGATATTCTATTTTTTTATTTTATTTTAATAAATTTATTTATTATTTATTGAATAAAATTATGAGTAAAATTTAAATATAATAATTTTTAATATATTTACTGTGATTGTTGTTACTTTTCAATTTTTTATTCTTTATTTCATTTTTTTAATATTATTTCTTTTTAAAAATATATATATTCTATAATTATATGTAACTTCAAAAAAAAAACAATGTTCATTAAAAAATCATTCCATTTCATTTTTTATTATTATTTTGAATTGATATATTTAAAATAAAAGAATAAAAAAAATTATTCATTTCATTTTATCTTATATTTTTTAAGCTATTTTATTCATTACAAATATACCTAATATCTTTAAGAAATAAATATGAGTTTACATGGGTTTCCCCTTACCACAACTAAATTATATCTGTAAACCTAATTAAATTTTATTTTCTATATAAAAAACTAACATTTATTATTATAATCTTCATGTTATTTCGAAAGTGACATGATTCCCACCTACGTGGAATGTTTGAAAATGATATCCATATAAGCGTTGCAAAGGGAACAGTTGCATTGACATGGTCACATGGATAAGTAATGAGGCAATCATGTCAGTTCGGAAGGCGCATGATATCGGCAGCCATTATCTATTGCGGTTGAAGGAGTCTCCATACCTTACCTGTCATGCAAACGGTCACTTGGTGGGCCGCGGAGGAAACTTCCAGTTCCAGTTCACTCTTAACAATATATCTTCATATTCTTGGTGTGAAGTCAAGTCGTTGAGATACAAGAATAGCGAAAGAAGTGTAGATTAGGTTTCATTTAGGAAAATCAAATAAAATAAGATATTACTGTCACTGTTCTTGCCCATTACATCTACACTTCAGACTTCCTTCCTTAGCTGTGTACAGCTACTTTAACTGAGGTGCCTGCTCTATCTAGTCCGTGAATGGAGGCGTGCTTTTAGTCTAACAAGTTGTTATTGTGTGGATAAGGTAAACTAAATTAAAGAAAGCTGGAAGGACACCACATTGGAGAGCTTTTCCTTTGCATTCTATTGGATTGCATGCTATAAAAATAGAGAACATCGAGCCACAAGTTCATTGCAGAGCAACTAATTCATCTGGGTCGGAGCAGCCATAGAGGAGAGATTAAGTTTTTCAGGCTCTAAGTAAAGCAATTCTGTTGTTTAATTCGGAATGGCAGGAGGATTTGTTGGCCCAGCAGGGGCCGATGGCAAGAACTATGCAGGAAAGATGACCGTTTTTGTTTTAATTACATGCATTGTTTCTGCTACAGGAGGCCTCATCTTCGGCTATGATATTGGAATTTCAGGTAAGAAATAGTCTTTTAGCATGGATTTATGTTTACAAGCTCTTGAAACCCAGAAAGGGAAAGTAATTTTTCTTTGTCGTGATTTGCAGGAGGAGTAACGTCTATGGATCCTTTCTTGATGAAGTTTTTCCCGGGAGTTTACAGGAAGATGCAGGACGCCCACCAGAACGACTACTGTAAATTCGACAGTCAGTTGCTGACGACTTTCACCTCGTCCTTGTATGTAGCCGGTTTGATCGCATCGTTTTTCGCTTCGACTACCACTCGGGTGTTTGGACGGAAGCCGTCTATGCTTCTGGGTGGAGCTTTTTTCTTGGTTGGAGCCGCCATTAACGGTGCTGCGAAAGATGTGGCCATGCTCATCGTCGGCCGCATCTTGCTGGGTATTGGAGTTGGCTTTGCTAACCAGGTTAGTTTAGCCCAATTCGGCATGATGCACCTCCTCAATTGTTTTGATAATGTCCAATTGCGTTGACTTTTTGGTATTATTTTGATTTTGTATTAATGGTGTGACTGCTACATAGATTTCTGAGTGAAAGAATTCTACTTCCTCTGATTTCATCCTTGACCTTGACCAGATGTCTTGGTATAGGATTTTCATCTTCTAGCATGTGTTTTTCACCACTTGTATCTTTAAGTCTGTATTTCATCCTTATCCTTTGCTATGCTCAATTGTATTGATTTGAGATTTGATCAAGTGGCATATTTTCTTTTTTTTTCATTCTAGCCTGTCTGTTTCATCTTAGACAATGCCCAATTGTATTGATTTAAGCTTTTGATGTAATAGTAGCTTGTGCGTCTGTTTGATTGTAATAATTTAAGATTTGTGCTTTGGAATGTTCTGATTGATCAAATTTTCGTTCGATTGGAAAAGGGCAAAAAAGGATACAATTGTGCCCAATATCATTCTATGGATCTAATTGGTCGATGTTTTATTTGACTGGTAAGAGGCAAAAGTGGTAAAATTGTAGAGGAGATCATTCTATTAATTTGATTGATCTCGTGCAATATGTGCCTAATAGGATGGGGCTGTCTTTCAATCTATCAGGTCATGATTCTATACATGCGTTTAGTTGTTTCTAATATTTTGGAGAAACGGTGTTTAAGAATATATGAACAAAAAATGGGTAGAACGTTGACTCACACCAGTCATTCTATTTTATTTTCTTTATTTGTATTGGTGTGTTTTGTTCTGTATTGTCGGTAATAAGATTAATCTGTTGTGGTTTCTGTAAATGCAGTCTGTTCCCCTTTATCTCTCTGAAATGGCGCCTCCCAGACTGAGAGGCGGGCTGAACATGTGCTTCCAGTTGTTCATCACGATCGGTATACTGGCAGCCAATCTGATAAACTACGGCACAGAGAAGATCCATGGCGGATGGGGTTGGCGGGTTTCTTTGGCTCTGGCGGCAGTTCCTGCAGTTATAATGACAGTCGGATCATTGGGTTTGCCAGATACCCCCAATAGTTTGATCGAAAGAGGGCATCACGATAAGGCCAGAATCATGTTAGAGAAGATCCGAGGCACCCACGAAATTGAGGATGAGTATAAGGACTTGGTAGAGGCCAGCGAAGCTTCCAAGGCGGTGAAACATCCTTTTAGGAATATCTTGCAGAGGAAATATAGGCCTCATCTGGTCATGGCCATATGCATTCCCTTCTTCCAACAGCTCACAGGGATTAATGTTATCATGTTCTATGCCCCCGTTCTCTTTAAAACCATCGGCTTCGGCAACAATGCTTCCTTGCTTTCTGCTGTCATAACTGGGCTTGTCAATGTGCTTGCTACGCTTGTTTCCATTTTTAGCGTTGACAAGGTTGGCAGAAAATTTCTGTTCATGGAGGGAGGAGTCCAAATGTTTATCTCTCAGGTAATGTGGATTAATCAGCCGTGTGTATTTTGGTGAATTTAGGATTAACTGGCTCAGAGTGTGTTTGCTGACATGTCATTGATAAAGACTCCGTTCCCGTTTTCTGAATTCTGAAATTTAGGATTCTTATAACTTCTAAATTCAGGGGTCTCCAAAAAAACATATTGCTTAAAAATTTTACACCCTTCTTACCTAGTCTCCAGGGAATTCAATACTAAGATCAGTACACACTTTTTTAAGTTTCTGACAGTCCTTACAGGCATTTCATCTTCAGGTCCCATTATATTTTACAGTTTCACTTTTGACCTCTAGATGATTAAAGGTTGCAGTGAAGTCACTTCTATATAAAAAGATTTTCTTAGTGATATTTTTTGTTCTCTGTAAGCCCATCACTGGATGTTCTCTGTAGGCCTATCAGAGATTCTTTTATCTTGTTATACATTAAAGCTGTCAGTCCTCTTTGTAATGTGAGCCTTTTTAGTAGATTCCAATTTCAACAAAGAAATTATTGCTTGGTGTAAAATGCAAACGCTTCTTCATTTGTCAATTGAAATTTGGATTAGGACAAATTCTTGAATTGGTGCTATAAATTGGGATAAATTCTTTAATTTGTTTTTGTGCAGGTTATCATTGCAGCAATTCTTGGAAAGGAATTTGGAGGCTCTGGAGAGGGAAGCCTGAGCAAGGGAATTGCCGTATTGGTGGTGATCTTGATATGTGTTTATGTTGCAGCTTTTGCATGGTCATGGGGGCCTCTGGGATGGTTGGTTCCTAGTGAAATTTTTCCCTTGGAAATCCGATCGGCAGGACAGAGTATTAATGTTTCTGTTAACCTTCTCTTCACCTTCGCCATCGCCCAAGCCTTTTTAGCCATGCTCTGCCACTTTAAGTTTGGATTGTTCCTTTTCTTCGCTGGATGGGTTCTGGTCATGAGCGCTTTCATCCACATATTCCTGCCAGAGACCAAGGGTATTCCAATCGAAGAGATGCCTCTAGCTTGGAAGTCACACTGGTACTGGGGCAGGTTCATTCCTGACGATTACAGACCCGATGTGGAGCTCGCTAAACCAAACAAGGCCTAGTAATGTCTGCTACTCACATGGCCTACCTGTTCGAATACTAGATTATGTAATTTTCAAGAACAGAGAGTTCTGCACAAGATGGTGCCCCTTGCCCTCTTTGGTTTTTCAGATTACTTTTCTAAAGAAGTCTGAATTCAAGCGAAATATTTACTTACATGTAGTTACGCTTATGATGGTGAAAGGATTGTTTATGATTTTCAATCCTGTTAATATCATCTGCTGGTTAGATTTTTTTGTCTTCAATTTCTTATGAAATTGTTTATGATAGTCAATTGTGTCACTGTTTACAATTCCGCAATGGGGATCCATAAACATCACTTTTAAGAACCCTAGATTTTTATATTTTAGATTTTGGAGTTTTGTATGAAAATTGATTCGATAATGAATAAAAAAATTAGAGTTGACTATTTCGAAATTTATTGGATGTGATTTTTATATTTTGCTTGAATAATTAAAAAAAGTCATTAAATAAATTTTAAATAATTTTAAATAAAATATTTTTTAATAAATAAAATAATTATTGAATTTCATATATATATAAACATTTAAATATTTGAAAAATATTTTTTATTTTTTAAAAATATGCATTCTTTTAATTGAATTTAGAGAGAATAATAATTAAAAGAAATATATTAAATAAGTTAAAAAGCATATTTCTAAAGAAAGGAAACAAGGAAAAATTAAAGTAAGTGAGACAAACTTAAAATTCAAATTGAAGTTCAATGAATTTTATATGGAATTTCAATTCTTAGAGCATTTGATTTAATTTATAAAAAAAAATTTCAATCATTTGTGTTTGGTACTCAAAATAAATTTGTAATAATAATTTATTTACATAATTTGACTTATTTAAATAATTTAGAATATTATTTTCAATCATTTGTGTTTGGTGCATCAAAATAAATTTGCAATAATAATTTATTTACAAAATTTGACTTGTTTAAATAATTTTTTTATTAAAATATTAATGATTCTAAATCATTAATATTTTTAGAGTAATTTATTTTTGCATGTATATTGAAAATTATGTGGTACTTATATATGACTGGGTCTTTAATAATATTTTATTTCTTCATATCTTTTAAAATGAAATATTTTGAAATCAAATGAAATTCATTTAATCTTTTCAAACCTAAAACCTTTATTTATTTATTTTAAATAAACAATAATAAATAATATGTTTTTTTATTTTCAAAACTTAATCTTCAATGTAATAATTTAAATAGTTTAATATTTAATTTAAATATTTGTTTTTTACATAAAATAGGTTCTAATTTATTTATTACTTAAAATTGTTTATTAAATAAAATTATGTATAACATATAAGAGATATTTTACTTTTTATTTTATTTTAATCAATTTATTTAAAATTATTTTTATTGAATAAAATCATGAGAAAATTTAAATACAATAATTTTTTAATATATTTATGGTGATTATTCTTATTTTCTTTTATTGTGAGTTTTAGATTTTTTATTCTTTGTTATTTTCTTATTTCATTTGTATATTTTTGAAAAAATAATAAATATTCTATATTTATATGTAATTTGTTTTTTCTAAAAAATATTATTCATTATAATTTTTTCTTTTGATTCTAAGTTATGAACTATTTTATCCCCAATTTAAACATTAACAATTATACCTCAATGGTGTTTGAACTATGATGATAAAAACAACACCACAACAACTTAACCATCATACCATTCCACTATTGATATTAGTATTCACTATAAATTATTCCATTTTAATTTTAATATTATTTTGAATTGATATATTTAAAATTAAAAAAATATATATTTTTTTTATTCTTTTCATTTTTTAAACTATTTTATTTATTACAAATTTAATATCATTAAAAAACAAGTGACACAAGCATCAAGTTCCTATCAGAAGCGTGATGCATTTTGATTTAGAGGAGAAAGCAAATAAAAAGTAGTGAGCATTCTTGGCATGCAATTAATATATTCGAATTCAAGAATCTAATTGCTCTAAATGCCATTGGATCTATTTTTACTCTAGTACTATGAATTTCATGATAGCAACATTTGAAATTAAGGTTGAATATAATGTATGAACTATGAACCGCCATGCTCAAATTGTAAAAGGAAGAGGGAAAACAAAAATGATAATTTAAAAGTTAATATTTTAGAACAAACAAATTGATTCAGTGTATTTGAAACTCCAAACTTTGACTACAAAACCATGTATTTGGCTCCTCTCAAATAACTACAACCACAATTATAAGGACCATGAGTAGAATACAGTATACAATTAAAAATGAAAGATATAAATGAATATTTTGAATTCAAAATATTGGCATTTATAACATTAATTTTCCACAAAGACCTCTTCCCATGTACATGTGGGCTTGGATAACATACAGATAAATAGTGATACCATCAAATGCACTAAAGTAGTATGCATGATAGTTCCTCAAGCTAATTATTTTCTAAGCTAAGAGGCAGACATTGTGTTTTTTCAACAACTTTTTAAGTGTTATTTGCAAAGAATCCGTTTATGTTATTCACTTGACAATGTCTTTGATTAAACAATAAGACTGTGAGCAAGCTCAACTGTAGTGGCTAATATATTCATAGGTAGTTTCAGTTAGGTCTCCTACCTAAATGTATATTGATACATTAAATGTTCTACAATGTAGGTTAGATTTCACATTTTGTCACAACACAAGCTTCATCAATTAAGCAACAACAAGGATACATATGTGCTTCACTTGAACTTTGAATAACTGTCCAATTGTCTCAGGTCTCTTCTTGATCTTTACAATGTCAATATAAAGAGCTCTTCTGAAACTAGATGTTAGGCAGAATTCTATTCTTACTAAGTTCTTGTGAATATGAGAGATCACATAGTTTACCATGGGTATAGTTCATGGTTTTGTTGTCTAAAGTCAAAAGTTTCTTAACTGGTTTTTTAATAAAATTTATACGCTTTCCATGAATATCTAGCAATAGATACAAACTTTTATTATAGCATCTTAGCAACTCAAAGTGACAACAACAGAGTTTTAGAAAAAAAGAGCATCTTGATAAAAATGTGCAAAATAAGATTTACAATAGACCTAATAAAAAGATCAAAAAGGGAATACTTTTTTGAGCTATAAATATCTTGAGAAGTTTACAAGGCCTTTGGTACAAGATCTATGCAACATCACTTTTTAAGAATTTATAACAATTGAATTATGAAATACAAAATTGCAAGGCCAAAGCCAACATTCCTGGTGGTAAGTAATGTTGTGTGAAGAAATATAGTAAGCCAATTTTATTATTTTTTTAATAAAATGAAGATAATGGGGCTATATGGAATTTTGCAATGACACCATGTGTCGACACGATACCGGTCCAACTTGCTAACTGGGTATGCTAATTTCATCGGTCAACCTTAGACTTTGACTGTTTGTAACTTTTTCATACGGACTCCAATTTTCATGAGACGAGTGGTGTTGCAAAGATCTCGACAAACTCTTCACGTTGATATCCACTTTGACTATCTTTGACAACTTTGAATTTTGACGCTTTTTCCTAACCTGGGTCTTTGAGTTGACTGAAGGTTTGACTAATCGTATCTCGAGCACCATAGCTTCGATTGACTAAATTCGAGTTGCATTGGAGTCAAAATTTTGAAATCTTTCTGATCATGCAAGTTTTGGAGAAAAATGAGGAACTTCAAAATTTGACAAAAATCCCCCGGATCAGGCATCCCCACTAGAGAGCTTTTGGACCTCCAAAAGTGGCATTTATTCAAACATCAAGTTAGGACTTTTCCTCCCCACTTGTCTTGTATCATATGTACATCTGTAATCCTGGCTCATAATCACAATGAAGATTGCAACAATATTGTTGAACAAAAACATTATTCTATCACTTCCATAAGCAACTACATCATTTGTCGTAGCCACTAACCAACAAACATTGACTAGCATAAAGCTATACAATAATACATATATGAAAGAGAATAAATCAAAAACATATTGATCTCCCACAACAGAAACATCTTAACCACCAAGTACATAGTTTGCATTCGATGGCATTACTCATTTCACAGCAAAACAAAATCCAATCTACAGTCAGTATTTCTAATGTTTGAACAACATTCCATTGGAAAAAAATGTATTCACTATTTGAAATAAAATCACCAATATTGAAAGGAATCACATGGATTGGTGAGGAACAATGCAATTTCCTCCAAACCAATAAGTTGGATACTTGGGTACTATAATAAAATTATAAGAAAATGAACATGAATTTTTCAATGTGAAATCTATGTAGTAGAGAAACATTTGATGTTTTTACTTAAAACATGCAATAGCCAACGATCATTTAGGGAGAGGGGCAATGCTATTTTAATCACCCCGACACATTTACTTGAAGATTATCGTAGAAGGCAATTGTGAAAATGTAGTTCAAAAATATAAAGAATTGCATCAAAACATCTCCTTTTGTATCCCAAAACAAACAAGAGTAGCATATTTTAGTTGTGCATAACTAAATTCCAAAATAACTAGATACAAAACTTCATAGACCATTGTTATTGCTTGAATTAAAATTGAAAAAGAAAACATGAGAAGCTCCTCTAGAATATTTTTGAAGGTATCATTAACATGTAAAAAGGTGGCTACAAACTTGAGAAAAACTAAATGGCTACCCAAAAATCATGGTGGATGGCAATAGGCAAAGTGGAAATAATATTAAGTCTAGTTTCAACATACTTTTATGAATTTTCCAAATAAACCAAGCAAACAAATCTTAAATGATTGTGATTAAAATCCTGGCTAGGGAAGTACAGAAAAGCATACACCATTTCCATGACCTAAAAATTTAACCAAAACTCCATTATCAGCTGGCACATGGGTGATCCCACAAAGTTGGTTTACAATTTCTAGGAGATCCTGATTTTTGCTGAAATCACATATTTTTAGAAAATATAATGATTTAAGCCTTGAAAAGTTCCATTTAAAGGATTCCAATTGAAGAGGGTTTGATCAAACCACCTTAGATCAAACCCCCTTGGATAGAACCCTGCTAGTTTTAAACCAAACCTATAACGAAATCTTCTTTACACTTATCAAAATGCTGATAAAAACCCACTTTTGATTTACCTTTTGGGGGATCAAATGAATTCATTTTAAAAAAAAATTGTAAATATGTAGTCTTTATTATAAACTTCCCAAAAAGTATAATTTTAAATAAATTTAATTTAATTATTATATTTATTTTTTATTTCTTGTGAATGTAGGTTTTTCACCAAAAATCAAGCTCTTTGTTCTACACATGTGTAAAAATAGTAGATTATCAAAAGAAAAATTTGAAAAATATAAGTGCACTAGATATTGAATTCCTTGATCCAACCAAAAAAAAAATGAATTTCGATACATAAAAAATAGTTATGCATTGTACGGTTTGCCTATGTTTGAATTGTAATTGGTTTGACTTCAAAACTTGATTAAGGAAAAAATATTCTTGATAAAACACTATGAAACCAATTGGAAGCACTAGATATCGTAGATACAAATCTAAATTCGAAAAAAAAAAGAATTTTATCCTTCATGGAAAAAAATTTGTGTTATACGGTGAGCGTCACTCCTTAAAAATGTTGTTTATTGAAAAAATCTAGTTTTTAAAAGACATTGAAAAAGAAGTGCAATCTAATTCCAAAAATTTTGAAAAAAATATATTTAGAATCTATAGAAAAAATTTCACAAATCACTGGTTTGCATCATATTCAAATTTCTCACGATTTAGTCGCTATAGGTGCCCAAAAGTGAAGATTTGGTTAGAAAAAATTATTTCAATGTCGAGTTTGGCCAAAAATTGTAAACCAGTATTGTGGGATCACCCACATAACCACATTCTCTGCCCTGCCAAACAAGAATAATAATTCTAATAAAGGTCAATTTTAATGCATATGCATATGTGTGAAATGTCCACCTATCTTGTATATTTATACAACAAAACCTCAACATGAATGGAGATAGTGGCAAGAATATGACATGATATTGAAAAAGTAAAGTTGCTATAATCATGTATTCAAGAATAAACTGCTTCTAATAGTGTAAATAAGTAAATAACGGTTCTATAGAGCTCCAGATTTGGTAAGTATATGCAACATTAATATTTAACCTTATTTGCAATTCACATCAGAATTACCCCGTGAAGTTCAAAATTAGAGCAAACAAACAATGAGCTAGTGAGAAGACATTGCATAGTTGTGAAGTGTGATGACCAACATGTATTGGGGTATAGTTTGCTTCTAACAGAACAAATAAGAGTTGTAAAAGATATCCAAATTAATTGTATGTGTAGTTTGGTTCACAAAATTTGCCAATCCATTAAACAAACATTAAGTTTAACCAAAAGACTTAGGGAATTAGAAGTCTTACCATAAACAAAAGGAAAATCTTACAATTCTTACTACAAACTAGGGGAATCATACACCACAACCAAGTAAATAAATACATTTTTATGCAGTAGTTAAAACTTAAGACCAAAAGTATAATGATACGCAAGACAAGAAATAAATTAAGGAAATAAATGTCTTAGATACAATATTGTCGCTATGAGCAATGCCCACTTATCGCAACCTCAAATACTTAGTACATTTGACAAAAGAAGACACTACGCTATAAATTTTTTGCCGTTGAAAATAAAATACAAATTTAACACAAAAATATACAAAACTTTTGCAATAAACCAAAGTAAAATAAAATGCCCCTTTTTAATTCTAGATGCTAATTCGAAAGATGAGCAATAGCCAAAGGAAAAAATCATATCGGTATCACCATATCATAATTTTAGGGCAAAGGATATATAATACAACTCTTACTGTAAAACAAAGCAATTAAACTAAAATAAATAAATGTGAAAAAATTCTCAAAAACCAAGTACATAAGGAGCCTAGTAGGAAAAACGTAATTCAAAATTTGAAAGATCCTAAGATTACAAGAAACTTCAAGAATCCATTTCACAAGAACCCAAAAAAAAAACAATAGCACAAATCTCACAAAATATTTGTGGCGTTTTATTGCACAAGAGGGAAAGCGTTGATTTTTTGTAAATCCAAGTCTATTCATACACAATATCAACTTCATACCAAGGCTTAAGCTTCTCCCATGGCAACTGTACTTGTTGGCGCATCGTTGTCACTACCTAAATCAACTCTGGTAGTTAGCTTTCCTTCTCAAAAACTTATCAGTACAATTATACCACAGTATTCTTTACTGAAAGTACGGCATTCTTTTGACAGAAGTAGGGCTAAGCATAACAACTACAATATGGAAACTTGGAAAAATGAACACAAGCGAAAACAATGAAGGCTATTATAAAACGAGAATAAGCACAAATAAAACCCAACACTCGCCTAAGATTTCATGAATTAACTATGCATTCATTGCTTGTGTACCCTCCAACTATCTCGCAAAGTTTGTATTTAATGCATTAAACATGCATTCACTACTTCAATACCCACTAGCTCGCCACCAAAACTCGTGCAATATGTATCCCCTCATTAAATATTTGCCACAATATATAATGTCACTCTATTTTCCTAATTTACTTAAAAGAAAATGAAAATTTGACCTACTCAAACCAATAGAAAAAGAGATAAACCGTAATTTTCAAGCACAAAAAGTATGTGCTTAAATCTCCACTATAACAAAAAGACAAAAATATTTTAAACAATACAATTTCATTGACCAAACGACTAATTGAAAAGCAAATGCAATGGATGCAATAATACTAAACATGCCTATCAACATGAACTAATAAATATGAGTTTAGATGCTTCTCCCCTTACTACAACTAAATTATATCTGTAAACCTAATTAAATTTTATTTTTATATAAAAAATAACATTTATTATTATAATCTTAAATGTTATTTTGAAAGTGAAATGATTCCCGCCAACGTGGAATATTTGAAAATGATATCCATATAAGCGTTGCAAAGGGAACACTTGCATTAGACAACTAATACGGCAATCATGTCACCGTTCGTAAGGCGCACGGTATCGGCCAGCCATTATCTCTTACGGTTGAAGCAGTCTCAGTCTCCTAACCTTACCTGTAACAGACAAAACAAAACTTATTTATCTTAGAAACCAATGAATACGTGTAGTGTTATTATCTGTCATGCAAACGCTCACTTGGTGGGCCACGGAGGAAACTCCCAGTTCCAATTCACACTTAACCATATATTTTCGTAGTCTTCTGTGAAGTCAAGTTGTTGAGATACAAGAACAGAAAAACAAGTGTAGATTAGGTTTAGGATATGAAAATCCAACTTGGCAGACGTTATTAAATCAGACTTAGGAGAATAAAATAAAATAAGCTATTGTCCAGACTCCACATGCACCTACATTTAAGACTTCCTTCATTAGCTGTGTACAGCTACTAGCCTACTTTAACCGAGGTTACTTCTTTATCTAGTCCGTGAATTTTAGTCTTCCAAGTTGTTATTGTGTGGATAAGGTAAAACTAAATTAAAAAAATTGGAAGGACGCCACCTACGACAGCTTTACTATGCATTCTATTGGATCGCATGCTATAAAAATAGAGAACATCGAGCTATAAGTTCATTGCAGAGCAACTAATTTCATCTGGGCCGGAGCAGTCATAGAGGGGAGATTAAGTTTTTCATGCTCTAAGTAAAGCAATTCTGCTGTTTGATTCGGAATGGCGGGAGGATTTGTTGCCCCAGCAGGGGCCCAAGGCAGGAACTATGCAGGAAAGATGACCACTTTTGTTTTCATTACCTGCGTTGTTTCTGCTACAGGAGGCCTCATCTTCGGCTATGATATTGGAGTTTCTGGTAAGGAATAGTCTTTTAGCATGGATTTATGTTTACAAGCTCTTGAAACCCAGAAAGGGAAACTAATTTTTCTTTGTCGTGATTTGCAGGAGGAGTAACGTCTATGGATCCTTTCTTGAAGAAGTTTTTCCCGGGAGTTTACAGGAAGATGCAGGACGCCCACCAGAACGACTACTGTAAATTCGACAGCCAGTTGCTGACGACTTTCACCTCGTCCTTGTATATAGCCGGTTTGATCGCATCGTTTTTCGCTGCGACTACTACTCGGGTGTTTGGACGGAAGCCGTCTATGCTTCTGGGTGGAGGTTTTTTCTTGTTTGGAGCCGCCATTAATGGAGCTGCGACAAATGTGGCCATGCTCATCGTCGGCCGCATCTTGCTGGGTATTGGAGTTGGCTTTGCTAACCAGGTTAGTTTAGCCCAATTCGGCGTGATGCACCTCCTCAATTGTTTTGATAATCTCCAATTGCGTTGACTTTTTGGTAATATTTTGATTTTGTATTAATGGTGACTGCTACATAGATTTCTGAGCGAAAGAATTCTACTTCGTCTGATTTCATCCTTGACCTTGCCCAGATGTCTTGGTATAGGATTTTCATCTTCTAGCATGGCTATTTCACCACTTCTATCTTTAAGTCTGTATTTCATCCTTATCCTTTGCTATGCTCAATTGTATTGATTTGAGATTTGATCACGTGGCATTTTTTCATTTTTTTCATTCTAGCCTCTCTGTTTCATCTTAGACAATGCCCAATTGTATTGATTTAAGCTTTTGATGTAATAGTAGCTTGTGCGTCTGTTTGATTGTAATAATTTAAGATTTGTGCTTTGGAATGTTCTGATTGATCAAATTTTCGTTCGATTGGAAAAGGGCAAAAAAGGATACAATTGTGCCCAATATCATTCTATGGATCTAATTGGTCGATGTTTTATTTGACTGGTAAGAGGCAAAAGTGGTAAAATTGTAGAGGAGATCATTCTATTAATTTGATTGATCTCGTGCAATATGTGCCTAATAGGATGGGGCTGTCTTTCAATCTATCAGGTCATGATTCTATACATGCGTTTAGTTGTTTCTAATATTTAGGAGAAACGGTGTTTAAGAATATATGAACAAAAATGGGTAGAACGTTGGCTCACACCAGTCATTCTATTTTATTTTCTTTATTTGTATTGGTGTGTTTTGTTCTGTATTGTCGGTAATAAGATTAATCTGTTGTGGTTTCTGTAAATGCAGTCTGTTCCCCTGTATCTCTCTGAAATGGCGCCTCCCAGACTGAGAGGCGGGCTGAACATGTGCTTCCAGTTGTTCATCACGATCGGTATACTGGCAGCCAATCTGATAAACTACGGCACAGAGAAGATCCATGGCGGATGGGGTTGGCGGGTTTCTTTGGCTCTGGCGGCAGTTCCTGCAATTATAATGACAGTCGGATCATTGGGTTTGCCAGATACCCCCAATAGTTTGATCGAAAGAGGGCATCACGATAAGGCCAGAACCATGTTAGAGAAGATCCGAGGCACCCACGAAATTGAGGATGAGTATAATGACTTGGTAGAGGCCAGCGAAGCTTCCAAGGCGGTGAAACATCCTTTTAGGAATATCTTGCAGAGGAAATACAGGCCTCATCTGGTCATGGCCATATGCATTCCCTTCTTCCAACAGCTCACAGGGATTAATGTTATCATGTTCTATGCCCCAGTTCTCTTTAAAACCATCGGCTTCGGCAACAATGCTTCCTTGCTTTCTGCTGTCATAACTGGGCTTGTCAATGTGCTTGCTACGCTTGTTTCCATTTTTAGCGTTGACAAGGTTGGCAGAAAATTTCTGTTCATGGAGGGAGGAGTCCAAATGTTTATCTCTCAGGTAATGTGATTAATTTCGGATTATTCAGCCGTGTGTATTTTGGTGAATTTAGGATTAACTGTCTCAGAGTGTGTTTGCTGACATGTCATTGATAAAGACTCTGTTCCAGTTTTCTGGATTCTGACATTTAGGATTCTTATAACTTCTAAATTCAGGGGTTTTCTCCAGGGAATTTAATACGAAGATCACTACACAATTTTTAAGTTTCTGACAGTCCTTACAGGCATTTCATCTTGAGGTCCCATTATATTTTACAGATTCACTCTTGACCTCTAGATGATTAGAGGTTACAGTGAAGTCACTTTTATATAAAAAGATTTTCTTAGTGATATTTTTTGTTCTCTTTAAGCCCATCATTGGATGTTCTCTGTAGGCCTATCAGAGATTCTTTTATCTTGTTATACCATTAAAGCTGTTAGTCCTGTTTGTAATGTGAGCCTTTTTAGTAGATTCCAATTTCAACAAAGAAATTATTGCTTGGTGTAAAATGCAAACGCTTCTTCATTTGTCAATTGAAATTTGGATTAGGACAAATTCTTTAATTGGTGCTATAAATTGGGATAAATTCTTTAATTTGTTTTTGTGCAGGTTATCATTGCAGCAATTCTTGGAAAGGAATTTGGAAACTCTGGAGAGGGAAGCCTGAGCAAGGGAATTTCCATATTGGTGGTGATCTTCATATGCGTTTATGTTGCAGCTTTTGCATGGTCATGGGGGCCTCTCGGATGGTTGGTTCCTAGTGAAATTTTCCCCTTGGAAATCCGATCGGCAGGACAGAGTATTAATGTTTCTGTTAACCTTCTCTTCACCTTCGCCATCGCCCAAGCCTTTTTAGCCATGCTCTGCCACTTTAAGTTTGGATTGTTCCTTTTCTTCGCTGGATGGGTTCTGGTCATGAGCTTTTTCGTCCACATATTCCTGCCAGAGACCAAGGGTATACCAATCGAAGAGATGCCTCTTGCTTGGAAGTCACACTGGTACTGGGGCAAGTTCATTCCTGACGATTACAGACCCGATGTGGAGCTCGCTAAACCAAACAAGGCCTAGTAATGTCTGCTACTCACATGGCCTACCTGTTCGAATACTAGATAATGTAATTTTCAAGAAAAGAGAGTTCTGCACAAGATGGTGCCCTTACCCTCTTTGGTTATTCAGATTACTTGTAAAGAAGCCCGAATTCACGCGAATCATTTATTTGCATGTAATTACGCTTATGGTGGTGAAAGGAATGTTTATGATTTTCAATCCTGTTAATGTCATCTGCTGGTTAGATTCTTTTGTCTTGAATTGCTTATGAAAATTGTTTTGTGATAGTCAATTGTGTCAGTGTTGAATATAATCGGGGTTGTGATCACTTTACAATTCATTGGTGGATTTGCTCTCAGTTTCTAAGCATCGTGATTTTCAAGAGTTGACAGACTCTTTGCGTATTTTGGTGCGAAGTTGTTGCTCTCTGGACTGTTTTTGTGGGTTTCAAGAAGACAAGACTTGTTGAGAGTAAGATAGAACCAGACAATTTCGTTGCCTTGTAATTCTCGGCTACCTTGACTTGCTTCCACTATTCCTTTTCTACTTACCTATTATAAATTGAATGTCCGTTCCGCAGTTGGGGTCCATAAACATCACTTTAAGGCCTAGGATTTTATATTTTGGCGTTTTGTATGAAAATTGATTCGATAATGAGTTGACTATTTTGAAAATTTTATAATGTGATTTTTATATTACTTTTCATAATGATAAGAATACATTATATTTATTAAAAAGGTGTTTGTGGAAAAACTTATAAGGAGAATAATTAAAAAAAAATGAAAGGTCACTAAATAGTAAGGAGCTATGGATCTAGTAATAGAGGTTTGTAATAACTATTAGGAAGATTTTGATCATCTAGAATAAGTTTTCAATATAAGCACGTCTTTAGTCTTAATTTGTTCATCATTCATTAGTGGGTTGAGTATTATTCTTGGTAGGAGAAATAGTCAAAGAAAAGGTCATTGATTTCATTTTTTGGAATTAGTCCCTCTTCTTGTCGATATCATATGCTTTCCTTGATTATAATGTGCATAAGGTTATTATAAGAAACTTTAAGCCTCTAATTAGGGATAAGATTCTCTTAATGAGGTATTCCATTCACAGACTTATGCAACACCTTACGAGACTATCGACAAATTGTAAGCTACTTTGAGGTTTCTTCACTAGATCTTGTTGTGTCCTTAAGGTCTTCTACATAATACAATAAACAATTTAAAAAGAATAATTTCTTTCAAAATGCCACTTTTCCTATCATGGATAACACTTGTACAATGCTACCCTCTTTTATGACTATGGCTTTAACAATGTAAACACAAAGAAACTGTTATTTCACTTCTCTAAATAAGCCACTTCATATCATATTGCAAAAATTTATTGTAAATAACATTATCCAACTTTCACCCATTCATCCTTTTGATATGGAAAAAATATTCCACCTTATGACCCATAAGCCTTTTGTTAGAATGATAGACTACCTTGACATGATACCAAAAAGTGTTGGAGTTCATACTGAACCCCACAACTCCCAAAAATCACCTACAACTAAAACATTTATCACAAACGAGAGATCAAAGCAACTGATTTTCTATACAACCAAGAGAGAAAGAATTGATCCACATAAGCATTTGATATATTTTTTGCATTGAATAATAATGTAAATGAATGATTACAATGAATGATCAATCCTTATAAAAGAAAAAAGCAAACCCTAGATGAGGATTTGACTAGATTGTGACAAGTGTCTTAATCTCATGCAATGAGACAACTTGACCTATATTTAGCCAAATCTAATAATAAAAAAGGTCTACCAAGTTTAGCTTAAGTGAATAAAGTAATAAGGGACCTAATAATTACTTAATGATTAATTAATTATCAAATGATTTCCTAATTGCTACAACACCCCTTTATGATCAACTTAGGGAGAAACTAAACAACTAATAAAAGATGCAATGATGGATGCATAGATGGGTCCTGATTACATGACCTAATGAGGTACCCATGTACAAACAAATGAATTCTCTTATAACCAAAGAAAAGGAGAAAACCACATGGGAAAAACTCCTCTCCAAAAGAGAGAAAATGAAATGATTGAACTAGTGAAAGAAGGATAGGAATTAATGTGACCCTCCAAGGACCACTTTTATCACACACTTGTACAATATATGTCCCCAATAAGAGAGAGAAAATGAGGATATGAATTTCTCCTATAAAAAAGACCTCTTGTGTCAATGATGAATGCTTGAAGACAAAACATAATTTACTTCCTACAAACAACATTTCTCCCCTTTAGAAAAAATAAACCCACTAGTAATTATAGAAGTCAATCCAAAAATATTGGTGAATCAGAAATCCAAATCCAAATGATGTGTGCCTCTAAAAAGTGTTCAAGTGTCCACATGTCAAAAAGAGATGATGTCAATCCAAAAATTAGTGAAGATTGATGTAGAGCAACCTACAAAGGTGATGACGATGATGGTCCAACAACGATTATGTGGCTATCAACAAAGAGATGAGTATCCTCAAATTAATCCTCCAAATTTGTAATTTAAGACTCTATCAACAAGGATGATATGTCTATAAGATACGAATCCCAAGTAGTTGTGTTTGAAAAAAGATGAATTTCATATTGCACTGAACCAATAGGGTCCAAGGATGTGGCAATGCCAAGCTTATCAAGAAAAATAGAAGATGAAGGTGTAATCTTGATTTGAAGAGTTGGAACATGAAGAAAAGTCTTTGAACCATCAGAACATGCAAGACTTGTGATATACTCAAGCTCCTCTAAAGTATCATTATCAAAGGGTATGAAATTTGCATATGCAAGAGGGATGAGACAATCTACAATAGGATCCTTTGGGTGTGGATAGATATGAGGGTCTCCATATATCTCCCAAGGTTGAGCCAATGTGTGTGGGGAAAATCAATGTCCAATACAACACACATAGTGTCAAGATCAACACTAAAAAAAATCACTCCTATAACATGATCATTGATAATACCCCATGATAAATAACTCCTTGGTGTGTCTGGTGTAGGTATGAGTCCATATAGATAAGGAAAAATATCAAGCCACTTAAGATGAATCATGATTTCGTTTCGTCAAGACTCATAGTTATCATTTTCTAGGATGACCATAAAAGGATTAATAGAAAATCTATGATACTTCCTCAAATGAAAAAATAAAGATCAAAAACCTTAGTGCATGTAAAGTAGATCAAACATGAAGTCATCTCATGCAAACAAATCATTTCCAAGTGTCAAGATGTCCAAGTAATTAAGCGAAATGTGAAATAAAAAAAAATTAATAAAATGTACCTAGGGGAGATGCTTTAAAAAATGCATAAATTGATCTATAGAGTTGTTAAATACCTTTATATTGAAACTAGAATCACAAAAATTGGAGATACGAATAAAAATTTATGCTCTTGCAAGCGAAAAATAAAGATATGATACCATGTTGGAGTTGATAGTGAACCCCATAACTCTCTAAAATCACCTACAACCAAAACACCTATCACAAATGAGAGATCAAAGCAACTGATTTTCTATACAACCAAGAGAGAAAGAATTGGTTCACACAAGTATTTGATATGCTTTTTGTATTGAATAATAATGTGAATGAATGATCAATCCTTATAAAATAAAAAGATAAACCCTAGATGAGGATTTGATTATATTGTGACAAGTGTCTTAATCTCATGCAATGAGACAACTTGACTTATTTTTAGCCCAATCTAATAATTAAAAATCACTCCTAAGTTTAGCTTAAGTGAGTAAAGTAATAATAGAATTAAATTGAGTGATGTCCTACTTACTCCAACAAAAAGTGTATAAATCTAAAGCATACCATTCAGGATTATGATAAAATCTAAGTACATGGCATGAACAACAAAGGGAATAAATCAAATTTTCTACCTAACCAAAATTGTCACTCTTCTTTTGCATTCTTTAACATGGTGAGTATGATTGACCTTTCACCCTAAGCATCTCAGGATGAATAGGTTCATGAGCTCACCATCTTATTTTCTTCATCTAAAATTCATGGACATATATGATCGCCCCCTATGCATTCCCATCATGGTAAACTATAAAACTATTCATAATACTTCAATTGATCCAATAAGCATGGTGAATGTAATTAGTGATAAATTCTTATATATGTTAACTAACTGTACCAAGATGAATATGATTCATATGACTACTTATTACATATGCATGATAGGTTCCTTTACATTCACTTTATGTGTACATTCACCCTTTTTATTTAGGTTGGACCTCAGAGCTTGGACACCACCTTCACATTTATTCCCACATTAGATCACTTTTGTGTTCTAATGGGCAATCCATAACAATGAATTTTTTTTCATCTATCGGCATAAGTGTCTAAAGTTTTCCTATAGTGACAAGATATATACCATGTCGCATAGTGGATATCAATCACCCACCTAATAGGGATAACTTCTCTTTAGATTACTGATGGACTACCCCCATCTAGCCCCCTCCCACGCCATCTTAACATATTATTTAAAATTTATCAAAAATATAAAATGAGTTAGATTCCATCTCTCACACCCTCTTCCATTACTTCTATAGCCCCATGGTTGCTCAATCTGTGTTACTTTCTCATATGGAAAGATTTAATATTGAAAATGCTAAATTTTTTAGCACACCTTTGCCTAGTCATTTTAAATTGACTAAGGAGATGTGTCCAAAGACACAAGACGAGGAAGAAAAAAATTCCATGATTCCATATTCTTTAGTTGTTGGTAGTTTATTGTATGTAATGGTATGCACGGGGTCAAATATTGCACATGTCGTTGGAGTTGTAAGAAGGTATATGAGTAAGCCCATAATGGAGCATTAGAACATTGTAAGATGGATTGTCAAGTATTTGAGAGGGACAACCAATAAACATTTATATTTTCAGGGATTAAACATTGCTTTACAAGGTTATGTTGACTATAATTTGACAAGTGACATTGATACCAGGTGAAGAACTAAAGGTTATGTGATTACTATCGGTGGGACAGTAGTTAGTTGGATTTCAAGGCTGCAAAAGGCTATTGCTTTATCAACCACAGAAGCAAAGTATTTTGTTGCAATAGAAGCAAGCAAGGAGATGATTTGGCTACATTTTTCTTAGAGGAATTGGTCAAATAGCAGGCTGATAATTATTTATTTACGAACAACCAGAGTGTCATTCATCTTGCCAAGAATTTTGTCCTACATTTAAAAACAAAACACATACAACTAAGATATCATTTCATATGGTCAGTGTTGGAGGATGGAAAGTTAAAGCTAGAGAAGATTCATAAATGTAAGAATCTAACCAATATATTTATGAATGTAGTAACATAGGAGAAACTAATTTCCTCTTCCACTTCTATTGATCTTCAAGATTAAAATAATGGAAATACAAATAGCTATGTTCAAGGGTGTTAATTCCAATGGGAGCTATAGGGGCAATAGTACTACGAGATTAGTCTCCAAGTGGGAGATGGTTTGGTGTGGTGTCTGATCAGTCTTCAAGTGGGAGATTGTTGGTCTATATGGATTTAATTAGCCTTTCAAGTTAATATTTTGGTCACTTTTCCTAGTGCAATTTCCCCCAAATTAATTAACGGAGGAGTGCAAGGGGGCACATTTTAATAAAATAAAGTTATATTTCTTGTTGAAATAAACTATTTAAAATGCTCAAAACCGTTGATAGTTTATTGTTGTGAGCGCATGAGTTAGTTAAAAAATTGTGGGGTAGAATGTTATAAGTCATAGTTTTGTGTTTGAATCACATAGCAAAGCACTCTAACTGGAATTGGAATATTCGTGTGAGAAAAATAATAGGCATGTAACAAAGTGTGTGGGAGTGTATCATTATTATGGTGTCTAACATGCAATAACGCATGAATTTCTGAATGCAATATTTTATTTACAATTGCAGCAGATTGTTGCAAGCTTATGTAATTTGTATTTCATAAGAAGTATAATAAAATTTGACTATTGTTGCATGTGGACATATCATAAAGAGTGAACCACATTAAAAATTATTGTCATGTTCCTATTCATTTCTTTGTTCTATGATTTAATTATACATCATAATTGATTTAATTTGTTTATATTATTTCTCCAATCTTGTCAAAAAATCCTAACATCATCCTCATGCCTACAAGGTGAGAAGAGGAAAATAACTTGTGTTGGTTGACCCTTCCCCTTAATCTTTTACACCTAGTGTGGTCACACAAAATCAATTGATTTATTCTATTCCACCACTTGTCCCTATAATAAAATGTATAAAGCAACCAAAGTCATATTACCCCACTCCTCCTAGCACTAAGCTCAATGTAGGAACTTGACATTGTAGTTTGGTTGTCATTGATGTCAAAAGTATGTTTGAGATTGTTGTGGTTTGATAAGTTTGGTTGTTAGTATTGTCAAAAGTGAGTTGTAGTCTGACTGACTAGTTTTCAGAGTCCCTAAGAGATACTCTACATTTCTCTGTTGGTGATGTTGTGCTCTTACAGTTTGGAAGATAACTTTTTGGTGTGTCAAGGTATGTTTGATCCAATTTTTAGTTCATTTGGGTTCTAGAAATATGTGTTTGTGTGTGACAATTTGAATATTGTGTTTGTTCTAGAATGAAGTTGCTCACATAGGTGCAAAGTTTTGTTTTGCATTCCTCTATGAATGGAGATATAGTTGTGCAGTTCAAAAGTTAAGTTGTTGGTGATGTGAAGGTTCTATATCCAAAGTAAAGTTTGAAGTGATAGAGTTTAGGACTGTGTTTTCTAGTGATTGGTTTTAATGCCTATTGGCTTGCTTCAACTTGTTGTTGTTTAAAGTTGTGAAAGGGATGTATGAGAGTGTTCATGAATATCATGTGATTCTTTTTATTTCTCTACAAGGTGTTTTCTGGTTTTTGAAAAACAAGCTATGGTCTGGAATGAAGGTGTTGCTAGGTTATGCTTTTCCTTGGCCGACTAGGGTATGTTGAAGGTATGCACCACAGGTTCTTGCTTGTGTGGATTCTATGGAGTGTTTGGATATGTTGCATGGTTCATTCTGACTCATCTAGGAGAATCACAAGTAAATTCTTATCATTCATGTGTACCACCAATGTTGGAATGGTCGACATGCTACAAGTTGCATGTTTTCTTACTTAAGGTCGACCTAATTTGAATGTGTGAAGCATGTAGATGTTTTCATTGAGGATCAAAGCTATGAAGAGTGTATAGGACTAGATTAAACATGTGTTGGAATCCGCAAGGTGTGTTCCTCTTCCTATTGTTACATGTATTATATCTAGGTCTTACCCTTCTACATGTTTCATGTTGTTGTTTGTGTTGTCATTTCATGCCACCCTTTGATGACCTATCATTGATAACTGATCTTCAAGATCCTACAATAGCCATATTGCATGAATCCTCCTTAAAGGTTCCTAAAAGTGGCTAAGTGTTGTGTTTTTAGACCTTTGCGCTATCAATTGCTTGCTTGCTTGCATCCCTCTTCTATCACCCCTAATCTCTTTCTTTTTTTCCCTTTCCTTTTATTTATCTCTTCGATATTTTGGGTTTCGCCCATTAGGCTTAACCCTTTCCCTCTACCCCCTATCCTTCCTTCTAAAAATCAACTAAGTATTGATCTTTCAAGGGTTGTACTTCAGTCTTACCCTTTATCTCTTCCCATTTGTTATGGTAAGAGGTAAGCCCAACATTTGACCCCCAACCTTGATATGTTCTCTAGGAAAGCAACCAAGTGTTTTCTTTTTGGAGTTCAAGGATTGGTCATCCCCTTTACCTCTTACCTTTCTTAAGTTAAGAGGTAAGACCTTCCCTCAACCCTTGATGTGCTTTTGGAAAAATAACTAAGTGTTTATTTTTTGTGCATCGAGGATCGATCTTCCCCTTTGCCCCTTACCTCTTTTGCAAAATGAGGTAAGGCACCCTCCCAAACCCCAACTTTTGAAAATATTTCTCCCCTTCGCATTTCTTCCAAGTTTCTTTTTTCCCTTTCTTCCCTAGTATCTTGATCAGTTATTTCAAAATTTGGATGTCCTTATTATTTAGACTTTTGTATTTTGCAATCATCTCTTACCTCTTACCAACTTCTTTAGTAAGCGGTAAGTAGTAAGCCCAACCCCTAATCTTCGATGGTTAATGAGTCCTTTCACGCTTCGGTGTTTTCACTTTCCTCCTGCACTTTGCCTCGCTTAGTGGTAAGTGGTAAGCCTCATGCCCAATGTCTAAATCTTGACGTTCGTGCCAAAGCAGTGTATGTGATATGGGGTATGAAGGATGCCCAAGGTCTGATGTCTAACAGTGTGTTGCTTTTTAGGCATATGGACCATTTAATGATGCAAAGGTTTCTTTTCAGGCCTAATGCTCTAACCTTTCCATAGATTTTAACTTGTTTTTTCTAGGTGACACCATTAATGTTCGAACCACTTCCTCAACTACTTGTTTCATCTTTTTGGGCTTCAAGGATGAAATTTATTGCATCCCCTAACTTTTGCAAGTGGATTTTATGGGCTTCCATGCTCATTGATTATTGTGTTGTCAAGAATTTCTTGACAGATCCATGCCCTAATCATGATTTTCATAGGATGGCTCCATTCTTTCACGCATAGACTTCATTGTTAACCCTAGTTAGGGTTAGGGTTTGATTTTTGGTTCTAAGTTATGTCTGAACAAAGGTAAGAAATGTATTCATTTCAAGGGTTCTTCCTCTGGCTCCTCTAGGGTTTTTCTTTGTCAGACTTCTATTTTGCACTTTGCAATTGTAAAGATTGGTTTTCTTCCTCTACATCAATGAAGTCAAGCAAGCTTGCCTCTTCTCAGCTTATTTTATGTTTGTGTAATTTCATTGCCTTCATATCTAATTATTTGTTTATCTTTTAATTCATGCATATTTGAGTAAAATTGTTTACAGTTGTTTTGAGAAACCTTTTTTTCCTTCTAGCAACTTGTCAAACCCTAACCTCTGTGTTTTCCTCTAAAAATAAACCAAACAGAGATCTGTGTGAGCCCTTTATTCCCTCTTCATCAATTTTTTTGAGTAGTATAAGTTAGGAAGAAATGACTTTTCCATCTTGGTGTATAACCTCCATTTCCCTTTCATGCTTTATTTCTTCCCTTTTCCCTTGTGAGTTGTTAGAGTAGAATAGCGGTAGGTTTTCATGTGTTGGGTTGGACCATCACATTACACTTGGATCGAAAGAGGAATTCGACCTTCTTCAAATATTCAACCTCATACACACAAAGGTCACACACATTGAGGTTGTTTCCATTATGTCATTGGAATGTTGAACTTCATGTTCAACAAGGTGCAATTTCATGTGACAATAGTTTGATCTTTGGTTGACTTGTAAATGTAATATTCTTGTTGTGATTAGTTGACATGTAATGTAATCAATATAATATCATGTATATATTATAAACCTAGTTGATCTAGGTCATGTGATTAAGTCGAGGATGTGTAATGCATTATGATGTTTATGTAAGCAGTTGAAAGAGAAAAAGTAGAAGTGGAACATCTTATCCAGATTCAAGATGAAAAGAGATAAAAAGAACCTAGAAGAAATAAGGTTAAGAAGAGTCTCTAATCCATGGAAGATTCATGATCTACAAAAGATGATTCCAATAGTCCGGATAATGAAGATGAAGTCTTGTTCTTGGCTATTAAGAAGATTGAAGATAAAGCTAAAAATCCAAGTGTTGTTTGTACTACTTTTCATGCAAAATATTAGGCTAATTCATTGGTAATTGATAGTGGTTGTTCGAACCACATTACATGAATATATAATAATTAAATTAATTTAATTATTATTTACATGTGCAACATTGAATTTAAGAAATAAAATTAAGTTTATTTATTTTTGAAGAAGATAATTTTGAGAGAAAATTAAATTGATTAAATAATTAAAGCAGTCATTTAATTTAGGAAATGAGAACTAGATAATTAATTAAATAATAATGAATTATTTTATTAGACTTTAGAATAAAAGAATAATTAGTCAATAATTCCAATCAAATAATATTAATTATTTAAGTTAAAATATAAAAAAAAATGAATAATTAGTCAATTAATCAAATAATATTAATTATTTAATTAAAATATATGGATAGAGTCCTATAATTAATAAATTAATTAAATAACCTTAATTATTTAATTAATATAGAGGAATAGATAATATGAATTTAATCAAATAATATAAAATTATTCAATTATCAGGATAAAGTGAAAATGATAATTATTTTAATTATTTAGTCATAATTAGGTGTCTACAATCATATCATTTATGGATATACCATCTTGAGAGTCACAAGGCTACTCTTGAGTTAGAAACCTCCATATTTAGCAAGTTTGCTTGGGCTCATAAGTCTAGTTCAAGTGAACTTTATTAATATCTTCTTGCTTGAAATCATGTCTAGTTCAAGTCTTGATCTATCATTTTATATATGGGTATGTGCACCAATCTGTGACACAAAAAAGATGCCACTTTTTTTTACCCAAAATGACCATTTGGCGAGTGCCAAATGGCTCAAATGACCAAGCCTAAGACTTGATATTTTAAAATTCAAATAATTTTGATGCTCTTCATTTAGTGAGCGCCAAATTTGGTGCTTGCAAAATGAAGTGCTCCATTTGGCAAGCACCCAATTTGGGGCTCGCCAAATGAAGTGTTCCATTTGGTGAGTGCCCAATTTGGCACTTGCAAAATGAAGTACTCCATTTGGTGAGCGCCCAATTTGGTGCTTGCCAAATGAAGTGCTCCATTTGGTAAGTGCCCAATTTGGCACTCACCAAATGAAGTGCTCCATTTGGTGAGCACTAAATTTGGCGCTCGCCAAATGAAGTGCTCCATTTGGTGAGCAATATATTTGGCGCTCGCCAAATGAAGTGCTCCATTTGGCCAGCACCAAATTTGGCACTTGCTAAATGAAGTGCTCCATTTGGTGAGTGCCCAATTTGGAACTCACCAAATGAAGTGCTCCATTTGGTGAGCACTAAATTTAGCGCTCGCTAAATGAAGTGATCCATTTGGCGAGCGCCAAATTTCGCACTTGCTAAACAAAGTGCCCCATTTGGCCAACGCCAAATTTGGAGCTCGCCAAATGTGAAGCATGAAATTTTTCAATACATTTTT
>VDFB02298976.1:0-14762 GCA_007258455.2 Sequoia sempervirens | reverse complement strand
TTGTATGCGATAAGGATGTTTCCATGAATTGGGGGGTTTTTCACTATAAACAATAAATTTTGGTTATGATTTAGCTCCATCAAGAGCTTTCAAGAGCTCTCAAGAGATTTTAGGAGCTCTCGAGAGTGGACCTTAACAACTATTTTCTAACCAATTCTAAAGACTTAATCCTAACTTAACTCTTAACTAACAATTGTTGAGACTCCCATAACTTAGTTTAGACTTCATTTCACTTAATTGCAATTGATTCATGGAAGAATTAAGCTAAAAACCAAATTTACTCTCAATCTAAAATTCAGAATTGAAATGTACTTGGAAAGGAAATCTATTTACGTTTGCAAAAGGAATCTATTTATGTTTGAAGAAAATAAATATTAACCTAGAAAGGAATAATACTAAATTGCATGAACAAATTACAAACAAGCTTTAGTTTCATCCTTCCATAAGTCATCATTGTCTCTTCAATTAAAACTACATGCATTTGAAAATAACCAATGATTCTAATTCCTATGAATAGTAATTAAATCTACAGTAAATGAGTGATTATAAATCTATAGTAAAGCATAATGAACCATTTGAAGAACACAATGACCTTAATCTAAGAATATAAGAAATTGCATTTACTAACAATGATTAAAAAAAGATCAATATTCCTACTTTCCTATTGAGATGAATTAAGCAGAAATCACCTGAATCAAAGTACATAACACAAAGTCATCTCCTTCAGTTGAGCAGGCCCCACTCTTCCTCTGGTGGGACCTAAACACTGAGATTCAAATCAACTCCTTATTTGCATTCCAATTGGCCAAAATAGGTGATTAGAACAAAAGTACAGATTACCAACATTATAATGCTAAAGAAAAAGATTAACTAACTCCCAAACTAAAACTAAGGATGGATATTTATAAGAATATCCACTAATTTGAGTATGAAAACTAGGGAAGCCTACCAAGATGAAAATCAATAAAAACTAAACTAAACAGAAGTGAAAGTGTCATAAAGAAATCCTCCACATGAAAATAGTTGAACAAGAATTTCTGAAACTGACTAAAGAAGTCAATTTGGAAACACTCATCAGGATCCATCTGGAGCGATCAGGAGCAAGATAGATTTCAAGTTTGTTAAATATGGAGTTTAACTCATCCACCTCATGAAGTCAACATTTAATCAATCGAATAGAATCCTCAAAGATAGTGCTATTATGAAAACAAAAGATCTCAGATTGCATAAACATTTCATCATTAATCATCATGAAAAAGCAAGAAATTTAATGCAAAATATTATTTCTAATATATACTCCAATTAGTTAAATATAAGGCAAAATCAAGCAAACATTCAAGCATATAGTCTACTGCTAGCATAGTTAATAAATGCATAATAAAGTATTTTAAAACATAAAAAGGATTAATTAAAGTTTCATTTCATGCACTCATAAGGAATTCCATCTAATTTCTTTGTGCAATTCAATTTATAAAATTATCTCTAAATTCACCACCTTCACAATCTCTCATTGTCAATCTAGTTTTGTACTAGGTCATCATATCTTCTCTAGCATATAGGTAGTTTAAGAATTTATGCATTCATTTCATACACAAAATTAGTTGGGTGACGAACAAGCCAAACATCTCTAAAGTTTTTGACATGTGCAAATGGAGTCTAAACACCTAAGGTACAAAAGGAAATTCTACACAAGGTAGGGGTAGTGGTTCTTTAATGGATTTGGATAATCAATCCATCCTAATCCTTGCTATAGATATGACCAAGGAGACCAAAAACCATGTTGAGATAAGGGAATCATTAAAGGAATTTTGTTGGAAGTTACAAAATATTCAAGAAACCTAATATTGGGAGGGGATTCATAAATAATTAGTAGTGTTGTGAACCAAGGTGCAATGTCGGCTAAGAAATTAGATTCAAACATATAAGATAGAAACACGTTAACCAAAAAAAAATGATTCCATAAAGTTTCAACATATTCATTGCAGTGTTAATAAGAATAGACTTTGCTCCAAACATGTGTGGGATTTAGTCTTGTTTTGGGTTGCACCTTATCTAATTTTCAATCACTTAGTAAGAGGGGTTGTTTATCCATTTGAGCTTCATGTGTTAGGGATCCTTTCTAATGGCCCCCAAATATACTTCTTAGCTTTGTAGGTTTACAAATTATTAATCCCCTAATATCAAGAAGAAAAGGATTTGGGAGTAATGGAGGAGAGGAAGTGAAAGAAATTTCTAACATGCATTGTTGAGCTAATATTTATCTCTTGCATTAATACTAATTGAAAAACTACCCACCTACAAATTATGATTGAAAATAACCCTTCAAGAACAAGGAAAATACATAAAACAAAAATTTAAATCCAACAAATAAATATAAAATCTAGTTCATAGTTCAAGCTATCTCTTTGGAAAGAAATAAACAGAGATGTAAAACAAGGTGATATAATAATATTTTACATGAAAAAACACAAATAAAACTAGACAACCAATACCTTTAATTAACAAATAAGATTAGAATTGTTTTTTAATGAAATAAAACAAAATTAAAAACTCATTGAAACCATGACAAGTGACTTGCCTCAAGATTCTACAAAAAATGTGTTATGCTATCAACTAGATGCTAATTAGAAAAAATGGGTAGAATTTGCAAGAAAATATTACAAAGCCCTACCACAAAAAAAAATTAATAATAATGAGATGAACCAAAACCAACCTCCCTATAGTTACCATTTCAATTGGTTCACAATAAATGAAAATGAGATCTAAAACTATTAAGATAATAAATAGAAAGTAGATCTAAAAATATTAAGGTTTTAGAGACACTAGATTCTTAAGGTCAGACAAGATTTTTCTATCCTTTTAAATGAAAATATTAGTTGTGAGTCAAAATAGTGTCGTGATTTGAATTCATTGCCAAATTTGAAAAACCAAACCATAACTATTGCATTCTCTTGTAGAATAAAGGATGGATCAAGTGCTATTTGCAATAAAACCAAGAGGCAGGTCATTGTTTTTATGGGGATTTGAACTTAGAACCTAGTATGGAAGAATTTTTACTGTAGTTGTCATTGGCATCATTATCTAGCTGATCTACTAGCATCTGTAGAGACCTTGAAGTTTGTTGCACAAGAGCCTCCATCATTCCTTTCAATGTCTTCACCACATCACTCATGCTTGACCTCTAATTCTCATTATCTTCAATGCACATACTTCCTACAACAACAACTCTTCTAACTTGTTTATATCAGCCTTACTCGCTATCCTTATATCCATAATGCCTATTATGTTTCCCCTCTAAATTTGAGATGAAGCCCAGGTAGGAAAGTTTAGATTTCTTCAACCACAAAATATTTCTAACAATGTCATACAAAAATTGTATACGTCCTCCTTTAGAGTGATTGGAGGCTAGAGATCCACTTAGAAGCTAGGTACCCTTGACTTCCTCTTGGGGTCATCAATAGTTGGTTGAAATCTCTACCAACCAACCTTGCTAGCCCAAAATATACCACTTTTGGGCTGAAGTCACCATCCAAGAGAGTGTTTTCAAGCTTAATATCATAGTGAAGGATGTGATCAAGTTGCATTCCTCATCAAGATACAGTATCCTCATGCAGTACCTAGTGTGATCTCAAATCGGGTCTTCTAGTCAAACACCTTCTCTACATCTTCTGACTTGGGGAAGAGGAAGAAGTTTAGGGAGCCATTGGGCATGTAGGCATACACCAGTAACCTTTGTGAATGTACTATATAGAATCCCTATAGTCTAATCAAATTCACGTGTTGTATTCTTCCAGTGGCCATTATTTCCACATGAAATTGTTTTTTTTCTTGCATGGAACCCTCTAGTCTTTTAACCCTAATAGGCATATTGTATGGAAGAGTTATTTTGTACATAGAGTCAAATTCTCTATTGGAGTTTAATCCCAACCACTACATTTATTCCTCCTTTGTATATTTTTCCAACAATCATTTCTCTTTCCATTCTCTCACATGTGTATAGGATTTCTTTAGATTTGTATTTAATGCAAAATCTTCACCTTTAGATTTTCTTTGTTGGCTATTAAATCAACATTTAATTGTGATTAAAGTTTTTGATTTTACCTCCATTTTCTAGGCTCTTTTGTAGCTTATGCAAGAGGCTTTGTATTGTCTTTTTGTATGGGTGAGAAAAAAAATTGAAAAAGAGAATGAATAGAATGTAAGTAGGGTAGAAAAGAACAGGAAGAAGATGGTACAAACAACATGAACAATCTTAGAACAAGGGACTTTCATTTTTTATTTTTTTTGGGCATAGTCTAAGAGTAGTAGCTCTGCCGTTGCACAAGCAATCTTTTGTATGAATTTCACTATTAATATAAAAATTTATTCGCAGTTCATCCCCTTCTCTTCTCTATGTCCAACATGTGGTATTAGAGCCAAAGGTTGCTCAAAGAAATTTAGCAGAGTTGAAGGTTTTTAGAGTAGGTCTTCAAGGGGCCAAGGTATTCTCACTGTCAACAATGGAAGCAAGCATAAGCTTGAAAAACCCACAAATCCCACAATTTAATGGCAAGAACTATGACTACTGGGCAATCACCATGAGGGCATTGTTTTGCTCACAAGATTTATGGGAGCTAGTAGAGAATGGTTTTCCAGAACCAGTTGATGCAACACCATATAATGCATTAACTCAAGTAGAGAAGGATTTAATGAAAGATACTAGGAAGAAGGATTCAAAATCCCTTTTCTTTATCCTCCAAGGAGTGCATCAGAGAATTTTCCCAAGGATTGTAGTAGCAACAAGATCCAAAAAGTCATGGTATATACTTCAAACAGCCTATCAAGGTATCTAAAAAGTTAAGATAGCTAAATTACAAATACTGGGAAGGGATTTTGAAACAATGTACATGAAGGATAATGAATCAGTAGATTCATTCTTCACCCAAATCATTGGACTAGTAAATCAAATCAGATCACACGGTGAGACACTTTAAGATAGGAGAGTGGCTGAAAATATACTAGAAGATGTTTTCCCACAAAATTTGAGTCAATTTTTGTAGCCATAGAGGAAACAAAGAACCTCTCACAATTTTCAGTTGATGAGATCCATGCATCTCTTATTTCACATGAAAATAGGTTGAGTAGGTTATCAAACACATTCTTGGATCATGCATTCAAGTCACAAGTTACAATCATCCATGGTAGAGGTAGAGGAAGAAATTCTCATAGAGGTGGAAGAAGTAGCCCATCAAGCTTGAGTGGAAGAGGTAGCAACCATATCATAAATCAAAATTCATCTCAAAATCAGCCTCAAGGCTAAAGGTATGATAAATCTCAAGTCCAATGTCACTATTGAAAAACATATGGGCACTATTTGAATGAATTCAAAAAAGAAACAATATAATTATAGACAACAAAATGAAAATTTCACAAAAGAAAACCAAAACCAAAAACCAGAACAAAGCACTATGTTTTTGGCATACAATGTTGCACAAGAAAATGAAAAATATGTATGGGTTTTAGACTCGGGTTGTAGCAATCATATGATAGGGAATTTAGAAATTTTTTCTAGTTTGGATGCGAGTGTAAAATCTGATGTAACATTGGGCAATGGCAATAAAGTAGAAGTCAAAGGAAAAGGGAACACCGACATTCTAACCAAGAAGGGGGAGAAGAAATATATAACTGATGTTTATTTTGTTCCCGATTTAAAACACAAATTAATGAGAATTGGGTAGCTTGTTCAAAAAGGGTATAGTGTATTTTTCTAAAATGGAGAGTGTACAATTCTAGGAGAACTTCCACACAATCCGCTCATTGCCAAGGTTCAAATGACCAACAATAAGATGTTTCCCCTAAGGTTAAAACCGGATTTGAGTGTAGATTATGCTCAAGCACAACTCTCAATGTCTCTACAAGTGGGTAAATAAGAAAATGCAGTAGTCATACAAACAATCTTTCAAGTAGAAATAAAAGATGAAAATTGGCTTTGACATCTAAGATTTGGGCATTTAAACTTTGGAGCTCTAAATTTTCTTCATAGGAAAATCATGGTTAAGGGATTGTCTCTAATAAAGAAACTAGAAAGAGTATGTGAAGGGTGCATCTTAGGAAAGAAACATAAAGAATCATTTCCAGTAGGTATGTCATTGAGAGCTAACACACCTTTAGAGATCATTCATTCAGATTTGTGTAGGCCAATGCAAACACCTTCAATAGGTGGTAGATTCTATTTTTTTACATTCATTGATAATTACTCAAGGAAAACATGGGTTTACTTTCTAAAGCATAAGAGTGAGGTGTTTGAAAAAAAAATTCAATTCAAAGCTCTTGTTGAAAAACAAAGTGGTCATTACATCAAAGCATTGAGAATGGATAGAGGTGGTGAATACATCTCAAATGACCTAATATTTTGCAAGGAACATGCAATTCATAAGCAATTCATAACTAGATACACACCTCAAAAAAATGGGGTAGCTGAAAGGAAAAATAGAACTATCATAGAAATGGCTAGAAGCATGTTGATAGCCAAATATTTGTTAAATGAATATTGGGTTGAAGCTATATCATGTACAACCTATATAATGAATAGATATCCGACAAAAAGTGTCAAGAATATGATTCCGGAAGAAGCTTGGAGTGGAAGAAAACGCAATGTTTCTCACATGAGAGTGTTTGGATGTGTGGCATACACACATGTACTAGATAAATTGAGAATAAAATTAGATAAAAAAGGAGAAAAATGCATATTTGTTGGATATAGTGATGAATCAAAGGCTTACAAGTTGTATAATCCAATAATAAAAAAGGTCATTGTAATCAACAGAGATGTGCAGTTTATAGAAGAGGAAGCATGGGATGGAAGTGTAGAAAATACAATCAACATATTAGCAAGCATACCACAAGAAGAAAATGAAGTTTCTATACCAGTGTGTCATAGAAAAATGACCCCTTGTCATTTTCATGGCCATTCAGGTCTTGTTTCATGGTGTTGGAACTATGTTGCTCTAATTTTATGTTGTAACATGGCTTGAACATGCTTAGTTAGGTACTAAAACTCAAAGAACAACGTCTTGTGAAGGTGTTTTGAAGTGTTGTAAGACATTTCTACATTCTTCTAGACTCTATTTAATGCAATTTACCTAAAAACCACCTTTTTACTCATCAACAAGCCCTATTTTGAAGTGTTCTAAAGTCTTGTAACAAGCTTTCATGCTCTAGGCATATTTTCACTATTTACACCCTTCTCATGCTTTATTTGGTCTCTTTATTCCCTCATACGACTTCATTAAGTGTATTTTTGAATGTTATCCCGAAAAATAACATTAAATAAAACATTTTCCTTGACACTTATTTCTAGGTCCTAGGTGGGATCCATTCACCATGGGTGGCGAATGAGTCCCCCTTGGCCCCAAATTAAAATATTTAAATTTTCAGATTTTATTTTATTCAAAATCACTTGATGTCGGCCTATGATGAGGCATGAATGAGTAACTAAGGCACAAGTGTGTATAAATAGGTGATTTTCACCTCATTTTACATCTTCTCACTCATTCAAGCATTTCATCTCATATTTCAAGCATTCAAGCATTTTACAACATCCTTCAAGCACTATTCAAGCACTTTGAAGCAGCCATTGAATTTACTTTAGATTTGCATCATCAAGGGTTAGGTAAGTTGATAGAACTTGCATGTTATTAGTTTATCTTTCTCTTTCATTTCATTATCTTTTCAAGGGTTTAATTACCAAAAGTGGGGTTTGACCAATGCAAACCCCTATTCACTAACCCTCAATCATTTTCCCCCTATTGCATGTTTGTTTGCAGCTCTTTGTATGTAGATTTGATAGGTTATTATGTGTTGAAGATTGATTTCCAATTCAACTAGGTGCTTCAAGTCAAATTGAGTCAAATTCAAGCTTGGAGAGATTTATTTGTCCATTCTCTCTACGTAACTATCTCATAACCTATTAAGCAGAATTTCCAAATATGGGGTTGCGAAGTTGTTCCCTGATTGTCTGTAGAAATTTGTAAGAGGATTGATTCACCACCTATGGTGAATGAGACCCACCTGTGACTAAAAAAATATGAATTTGTCATATTTCGATCTGGACGACAAAAACTAGTTTGACACTTTTCACTGTGAGAATAATCTCACAATCTCTAGGAAGTGAATTCCAGAGTCCCACTGCGGAAAATTCAATAATTTCCATCAGCATTCAAAACACTCTATAATAATCATAATTCATCCAGGTGCACTCAGATTCATCCCTGTACTTTATGTTTTGCATTATTTCTTCATTTACATAGTTGTTTTCATATCACAACATGTTTTCAAACATAGTTATAATTACACTTTTACATTCATTTTCGGTCATTCAGATTATTCAATTGCATTTAATTAAGTTCATTTACACTAAACAACATTGCATACATCCTAATTTGAGTGATACATTAGCATTTTTGGCCCTATCTCTCTCCTTTTAGGTGAAACCTAGAAGTGTGCATATAGGGTCCCAAAATCTATGTTTCATTTTGGTGAACCTGACTTTTGAACAATTTTAATTTTTGATTGCATTCGCATATTGCATTTTAGTTTTCATCTGCATTAGCATTCAATTAGGACATTGATTTGTTATTTCATTCTAGGAATTTTCATTTTGCATTAGTGAAAACTTCATTTAGCTTTCATTTTTTCCTTACATCTCATTGAAAAAAGTAAAAAAATTCATTATACATCTATCATTGCATTCTATAGAGCATTTAAATCATCTTTCAATTTCTGAAAAACACTAAAAAACTTCATACTGGGACTCATTCACCACCCAGGGAAAATCAGTCCCTCTGCACTTTTTCAACATCATCTCTATAATATTTTTAGCATTTTTCTGCATTACTACTTCTTGTTTCTCCATTCTATTTTCCGTCATTTATTGCATCTTAGTTTATTTGCATCATGGCATTTTCTTTCAATAAATTTTGGAATTCCTTAAAATCATTGGTTGACATGTCCAACTATGCATTTGGCTATGACCCTAATGACCTTGAACTCCAACATGCTCCTACAAATCCTAATGATTGTCATCCTCATGAATTAGACATCATTGGAGAAGATGATGATAGCATGCACAAGTTCTACAATGACTTCCTTGGCAACCTAGAAGCCAATGCAACCTTTTACCCATCCATGAAATCACAAGACCTTCCCACTGCTGTACCTCCTACTTACTTTGCATATTTACATCCTGAAGTTACTATAGGACCTATGGTTCCACCCTCAAGTGGACCTAGTTCCTCTCACCAATCACATTCACAACCCTTCTATGAGCACAAAGTCACAAACATTCCTATCAACCTTGACGAAACATATGGTAAAGGATTCACTATCTTAAGTAAACAAGGTTGTGACACAAAACATGAACATGACATCCATCAAATTTTTGAACAACAATCAACTACAACAAACACAAAATGACTTGGATATCAAGATCCTTCTCATCCTGAGAGACATCCTCTTCAACTTAGGAGACTTCGGGATGCTAGTACAATGATCTTGAACGCTCCTCCTAACTTAAATATTCTCCTTCCACGTGAACAACCACTATATCCTTCTAATGATAAGGATGTTAGGATCCTCATGGGTCCTTCTCCTCCTTGTATTCATTAAAAAGGAGAATCTAGCAAGCAAAAATGACCTTACAAACTCAAAAAGATCAAGTTTCCCACACATCCTCCACCTAAATGTGAAAGGAGACTTCAAATGCTCTTAAATAAAGGTCTTATACTTTTACCACCTCTGGATAGGTTGTTATTCATCCAAAATACTCTAACATACCATTTTTCAAATATCATCACATCCTTGGACATCACACTGAAGAATGTCGAACATTGAAGGAAATACTAGATAAGGACATCACTTCACTGATACCGATTGTTTCCCCATCATACCTTAATGCAACCAAATCCCATCATCATGTCATAGTTTTAGAATTTCCTATTCTCACTATTGCATGATCCTTTCACATCACCCACCTCAGCTCATTCTTTCCTTTACACTTTGCAAAGGGCTATCTATGTTGTTAGCCTTGTCCTTGTAATGCACTTGTCTTTATTTCTTAACAATGTTAATCCTTTTCCACTTATCTATTTAAGATTGACAAACCAATAACCTTATTTAATGGTTAACTTACATTTGCATTACTTGTCCCTTTCTCCTTTTTTCATTTTCATGTGTGTATCATGTTCCCCCGTATCATGTGTTTGATGTTCTCTCTTTGTACACTTCTTTTATTCATACCTCTATTCTTCTATTTGTCTTACATTGTCTTTTTCTCTTTTTGGGGATGATGTTTTCTCCTTTTTGGGAATGATGCAAAGCATAGAGATGCCCTAAGTCTCTTCCATGTTGACCAAAAAAGATCCTTGTATTTTTCTTTTTTTGTTTTGTGTTCTCCTTTGGGGATGATGTAAACTATAGATACGCCCTAAGTATCTTCCATGTTGACCCAAAAGGTCCTTGTCTTTTTCTCTTTTTGTTTTGTGTTCTCCTTTGGGGATGATATAAAGTGTAGAGACACCCTAAGTATCTTCCATGTTGACCCAATCGTCCTTTTTTTTTTCCTTTCTTTTCTTTGTGTTTTCCTTTTGGGATGACACATTAAGGCATTGAAACCAAAATGTCTCCTTCCAAGGACTCCAAAATATTTTCTTTCTTTTCACCTTTTCATTTTCATTTTGCTTTTGTTTTCCTTTTGGGGACAATGCAAAGTGTTGAGACCACAATGTCTCTTCGATGTTGACTCAAAATGGACTTTCTTTTTCCTTTGTTTTCTCTCTCTTTGTATCATTCTTCCAGTTCTATGTGCCTTGGGGGATGATGATAGTTCTGAGCTCTTTCATAAACACATTGCAACAATGAACATGATACTAACCCCAAATCCATAGATCCCTTCTGTGTTTGGTGTGCTTTCATTTATGGGGGGAAACTCCCTTTTTCTGTGCTTTTCCTTTTCCTTGATATGATGTGGCCTAGCTTCGAAACTTATGACTTGGCATAGGGCTTGCTAAGTTGGCTCTCATGTCTTCTTCTTTGTTTGCATTTATCATTTTCTACTTTAAAGTAATTTCTCATAGCATGGTGTTTAGTAATTTCTTTAAAGTGGGAGTGCGCTACATTACCATTAATTGCATTATTATTTCCTAGTGTAGCCTTTATTATTTATATGATGTGTTTGTCACTTTGTGGATGACATTGGGTGTGATGTCCTTCATAAGTGTGATCTTTTCTCAAAGATATTACATTCCTCTCTTGGTGGCCCTGGATGCTTAATGACTACATATCCCCTAAGTTGTGAATATATTATTCTTTGATTGGTCTCTCTTGGAGACATTAGATACAATTTTCCCTAAGTGACTAACCTTGCATAAACTGAACAAGACTCTTTTGAACATCTTTTTAAATTTTACATCTTATGTTCTATATTTTTCCATTTTTACATTGTTGCATAACACAACTTGCATGCCTATGGTGCCATCTTGTTTTTCATGAGTTCTAAGCATACAAAGCTTTGCTTGTCTCATGAATCTCTAATCGATACCCATTCATTTTTCTTTGTGGCTCCTTATTAAAGTTATCAACGGCTATAACTTTGACATGGTTGAGCGGGAAGCCCACCTAGCGGCATGACTTTTCCCCATAGCCACTTTTTGTGTTTGTGAGTGCATACCAACTAGCATATGTATCTTACCATTTTGGGTTTTCTCACCCTTAATGGAAACTAGTTCCATGGCCCCAAAGTGAGTATATAGTTTGGATTTCTCACCCCATGGACAACCTAAATTTTTGTGGCCCCAGAGTGTGTACACATTCTCTTTTTCAAACAATCAATCTAGATCTCTTTCCACAACTAGTTGGATTGACGATCGAAGCTTCATCCAATTATTTTCAACACTTGTGTGTTCCTCTGTTCTTATTTCTAGTTTCCCATGGGATCTTCATCCTAGGGGCTTGATCATCCCTCTTGATTTTTTTCATTCCATCTTGCTAACATAAGTGCATTACTTAAAATCTCCCCTAGTTGTTCATGGCTACTTTAGTGTGAGTTTGAAATCGTGTTCATCCCTCCTCACCAAAGTGGGGCTAAATGTGCCATAGAAAAATGGCCCCTAGTCATTTTCATGGCCTTTTAGGTAATGTTTCATGGTGTTTGATATATTTTTCTCTGATTTTATTTTGTAACATGGCTTGAACATGCACATTTAGGTACTAAAATTCAAATAACGACATCTTGTAAAGGTGTTGTGAAGTGTTGTAAGACATTTCTATGTTCTTCTGTGAATCATTAATGCAATTCTACCTAAAAACCACCTTTTTACTCATCAAAGCCCTATTTTGAAGTGTTGTAAAGTCTTGTAACAAGATTTTACCTTTCTAGGCATATTTTCACTATTTACACCCCTTCCCATGCTTTATTTGGTCTCTTTATGCCCTCATATGACTTAATTAAGTGTGCTTTGAATGTTATCCCAAAAATAGCATTAAATAGAACATTTTCCCCGACACTTGCTTTTAGAAGTCCTATGTGGGACCCATTCGCTATGGGTGGCAAATGAGTCCCCTTTGGCCCTAAATCAAAATATTTTAAATTTCCTTTCAGGATTTTATTCAAAATCACTTGATTTCAGCCTTTGATGAGGTATGAATGGATACTAAGGTAGAAGAATTGTATAAATAAGTGATTTTTACCTCATTTTACATCTCCTCACTCATTCAAGCATTTCATCTCATATTTCAAGCATTCAGGCATTTTACAACATCATTTCAAGCACTATTCAAGCACTTTGAGGCAAACATTAACATTACTCCAAACTTGCATTATCAAGGGTTAGGTAAGTTGATAACACTTGCATGTTATTAGTTTATCTTTCTCTTTCATTTCATTATCTTTTCAAGGGTTTAATTACCAAAAATTGGGTTTGACCAAGGAAAACCCCTATTCACTAACCCTCAATCATTTTTCCCCTATTGCATGTTTGTTTGTAGCTCTTTGCATGCATATTTGATAGGTTATTAGGTGTTGAAGATTGATTTCCAAGTCAGCTAGGTGCTTCAAGTCAACTTGAGTCAAATTCAAGCTTGGAGAGAGTTATTTGTCTGTTTTCTGCAGAACTAACTTCGACAACCCGACAAGCAGACTTTTGCAGATCTAGTGTTGCAAAGTTGTCTCCTGATTTTTTAAAATTTTTGGAGAGGATTAATTCACCACCTATGGCGAATGAGTCCCACCTTAGGACTAAAAATCTGAATTTTGTTAGATTTTGGATCCCGACAAACAAAAACCAGCTCCTGACACCTTTTCACTGGGAGGAGGACTAATTCCCCACCCCGGGCGAATGAGTCCCACTATGAAAATTCAGTAATTTCTATAAGCATTCAGAACACTCTAGAATCATCACAATTCATCTAGGTGCACTCAGATTCATCCCTGTACTTTCTATTTTGCATTATTTCTTCATTTGCATAGTTGTTTGCATATCACAATGTGTTTCAAACATAGTTGTAATTTCACTTTTGCATTCATTTTTGGTCATTCATATTGATCAATTACATTTACTTAAATCCATTTGCATTAAACAACATTGCATACATTTTGATTTGAGTGATACATTAGCATTTTTCGCCCTATCTCTCTCCTTTTAGGTGAAAAACCCTAGAAGTGCAAGAGTAGTCCATAGGGTCCCAAAAATCTATGTTTCAACTAGTAGGAAATACTTCAAATGTGACTCCTTCCACACCCATTCAACCTCAACAAAGTGGTTCATAAGTGACACCATCATCAAGTGTAAGGGCAGTCTCATGTATACAAGCAAACACTTCGACAAGTGCACAACTAACACCATCTACAATAGGGATTTTTAGTGCAGGACCAACAAGTCCACATTCCATCGGTTCTACATCAAGTGAAATGTCAAATCCTACATTGAAAATATTAAGAATATATATTTTTTAAAGTATTAGAGAGAGTTATCAAGCATAAATGAAGGTGAAAACAATGCAAGTCAAACTTCTCTCTTTGCTTTATATTCACTTGTAGATGATCCAATTCATTTTGAAGAAGCAATTAAAGAAGAAAAATGGGTAAATGCAATGGATGAAGAAATTGATGTAATTGAAAAGAATCAAACATAGGAGTTAGTGAGTCTTCCAAAAGGAAAATGTGTCATAGGAGTTAAGTGGGTTTACAAAACCAAATTGAGTGCAAATGGTGATGTGCAAAAGCATAAGGCAAGACTAGTGGAAAATGGATATTCAAAACAACTTGGAATTGATTACAATGAGACATTCACTCTTGTAGCTCATCTAGACATCGTGAGAATCATACTTGCCATAGCAGCTCAAAACAAGTGGTTTGTTTATCAAATGGATGTAAAATCAACATTCTTAAATTTGGTCATCTTGAAGAAGTTTTTATGGAACAACCACCTAGGTATGAGATTTTAGGCCAAGAAGACAAGTTTTATAATCTCAAGAAAGCTCTATATGGTCTCAAGTAATCCCTAAGAGCTTGATCAACAGGTGCAGTAGTGAGCCTACTTTATAAATAAAGATGAATGAAAAAGGTGAAATTATAATTATATGCTTATATGTTGATGATTTAATATTCGCAGGTGAATTATCCATTGATTTTTTCAAAGGAGCTATGAAGAAGGAATTTGAAATGACTAATTTGAGTCTCATGAAATAATTTTTAGGCATTGAAGTGAATCAAAATAAAAATGGTATAT
>VDFB02298975.1:0-21299 GCA_007258455.2 Sequoia sempervirens | reverse complement strand
ATAATTTTATATTATATATATATATATATATTATATATAATAATCTTATAATATATATATATTATATGTATATATATATTATATTATTATTTAAATAAATTTGTTTTATTATTATTATTCTTATAAATATATATATATATTATTATATATAATATTTGAATATTATATATTTGATATATATATTTTACTTGGGAATTGAAATTGTTTTTAAATAAATAATTATTTAAATAATAATTATGTAATTAAATACATATGTATATATTTGTATCTGTACTTTGAGTATATAATTGTATATGTGCATTGAGTATACGATTAGATAGGTATGTTTAACATATACTTATATTTAAATATATTGATCCAGAGTTGGTTACTTTAGAATAATTGATCGAAATAAAATTGATTCTATAATAAAAATGTTTTTTTATTTAAAATTTTATTTTGATTATTGTGGATAATCGAGAAAAATGGAATTAAATTATTGGTTTAAATTCCTTAAAGTTGCCAATGTGATTTATTTACTTTTGAGTAATTGCAAATAATGTTAATTATTTTATTTGATTTGATGCACTATGTCACTATTTGGCTTGGATTTAGGAAATCCTAACATTAGTTATTGAGTTGCCTAAAATGCTTTCTAAATGATGTTTTCGTTCTTTCTTGAGGTTGGGCAAAAGGAACTAATTGTTTTGTTTTTGAAATGTTTTATCTTGAAAAGAAGAAATGGTTATTATTATTATTATTATTATTATTATTATTTGAAAAGAAGAAATGATTTATTGATTTGTTCTGAATAGAAGAAGTAACTGTTTTATTTTATTGTTATTTAAAAGCAATTAAGGAATTGAACATATGGTTTAAATTTCATCTTTTGTCTGAAAGAGACGTTATTAAGTCAGTTTTATTAAGGCAATAAATTACTGAATGTTAATGAAGGAGGTGGATTTAGGAAATCCAAATATAGATTTAATTCATGTTTGATCACCCTTCTTGAATGTTCACTTCTTCTATTTTCGCTTTGGGGAATTTGATTTGAAGGGTTGTTAAGTCTTCCAGAAGGGGTTTAACTTTTGGGGTTGTTGTATTTTGTTAGTCAGCCGTTGTATTGCCTTGAGTAGGGCGTATAGTTGTACCCTATTGTTTTACCTGGTTTTCACGAATGGGGATGGTTTGTGTCTCCTATGGATTAGGTGAGGTTTTTGTGATTCATGCCTCCTGTGGAAGGAGTGGATTATGTGTGTTGTTGTCTCCAGTGTTTGGAGAGGGTTTTGACTTTTGTCGCCTCCTATGTTTGGAGTGGGATTTCATTATATGTTCCTCCTAGAGTTGGAGTGATTGTTTATCTTGTTTGTATGCCCTTTGACACCCTTGGTGATTGGTTTTGTGTTGGTTTGTTGTCAAGTAGAAGAGTGGCTTCTGTTAGGGGCCAGAGCCCAAAGAGGTAAATTGGATAACCTTTGGAGGTGGTTTAATCAAGTGATAACTAAATCAATGTACTTAGAAGTTAGGCAGTAATTCACACTAATTAAAATAATTGAGCCTCACTCATGGATGCAAGGGCTTGTATAGACTTGGGATGAGATGGGAAGGCCTAGAATGGCAAGGTCATCTATCTTGTCTTTACGAGAGGTATTTGATTCCACATGAGTGAGTATGGGTGTCGGGATTTGGTAGAGGCCACTAGGACAACCCATAGTGGGGGTTAGAGCCTATGAAGACTCCCAGAGGAGATCCCATGATGAGCTGTGTGATGACACTCTTTCTACAACAATAGTTGGTATTTGGTTTTATGTGTATGGTCTTCTTATCATACTTGATCTGTTTTATTTATGGAAGCAATGTGACCTATGTTAGTGATGTTGGAGTTGTACTTGTGTTATCATTATGGTTGTATGGTTCATGTGATTGGTTGTGTCAGTGTGAGTTAGCTTGTGCCTAGGGGTGGATGGTCTTGTATAGGAATTCCTTGTTACTATCTCCTAGCACGAGGGGTGAGCCTTTGGGTATCACATGGTTGGGTGGAACATGCACCTTAACCCGTTGGGTCATCTTCTTGTTCGTGTGGATGAGATTTCCAGTTGGAGAGCTCGTGGGATACAATACTTTCATACTTTATTCTTTTCTGTTATTATTGTAATTTATTACCCCTCTTTGTATTGAGGTGGAAGATGTAATTTGTAACCTTGTTTACTGGATTTACCTCATTCAGGGAATGAGTGTTGTAATCATACTATAAATTATATAATTGGAAACATGTGGTATCTCTTATTCCTTTGATGTAATTTTATCATGTATGGAATGTATGTGTATTTAATTTGTTAAGTAATTAAATGTTATGTTTTTAATTCATGTTTCTTGTTTGGGTTTTAAGTAATCCAAGTCTCGTAACCTTAGAGGTTGTTGGCAATGAATAGTGATCTTGCATGTTAATTGTACTTAAACAAAAAAAAATTGTACGTTTGAGTAGTTAATTGCAACTTCCTCTAGGGTTGCGTGGCGGGGCATTACACTGACGAAATTAAAGCATCATTAATCAATAGATAAACATATATCAATATTAACAACTATGCTAATCAAAAGCATAACATGAAACATAACATCCATATAGTGCATCATCTCGTCATAGAATAGCATCCACATCGCTCTAAAGCCAGCGATCATAAACAGTAACAAATATCAAGGTCTATCATAGTAAAGGTACTTTCTAACAGCATATACAAATCTAAACCCATAACAGCAATGAATGGAGGGGCACTACATATTTTGATATTTTATTCATTACCTTTTTTATTCTGATATTTTAAATTTATAAATAAACTCAATTAAATTTAAATAAATATTATTTATAAATACAAATTTATGTTTTATTTACGTTTTTCATCTTTAATAAAGGAATAATATTATAAGCTATTAAATTATTATCCCCCTTTAATTAATTAATAAAATACTCTTAATAATTTAACAATTTGATTTAATATTTTAATTAAATTACATTAGAACTACGAGCAACATAACCCAATCAACACCCAAACAACAATGAATTTTGACCATGCAAAATAATTAAAACACATTAATTAACCAATTAATTTGAACGACAAAATAAATCAACATTAAATGACAAATTAAAATGAATGACTCAAATAGAGCAATACCAAGACAACAACAAGGTCACAAACAGATGACAACGTCAAACACAGTGACAAGGTGACAGACTAGGAGGAGGATACTTTCTTGTCAAATCCTTAAACCATTTCATATCCATTAGTATGTTGGGCATGCTCAAACCCAATGGTGTGGGTGGATTTGGTGCCTAGTATCTACAATCCTGCATAAAACCAAGTGTCAAAACAACATATATATGTTCAATGCGAAACACATTGTGAGAAAGAATTTCAATGTAGTAGGGCGCTCATGGATGATCAATGCCACACCGTCCCTCTCACCCGACTCTCAAACAATTAACACATCATCATAAACATCATGAAGTAAGCATGAATCAATTTACGTAACCACACAACATCGCTTAATCAGGTAAAGATGAAGACCATGCATCATTATATCATCAACATCATAAAATAGTATCATGTGCATCCAAACAAAACACACAAGTCAAATAGGTGAAACAATCACCATCGAGGTCTCGAGTATGCATCAAAACATAAACAGTATCCAAATAGTATCATAAGAGTAATAGTAACACGTGAGGGACTACATGCATAATGTTGGCAACAACATTTACATATTATATGACATAAATTTGTAGTCACATTGGAGGTTATAGCATTGATGAGACTTCTTCTTTAGAAGAGAATTTAAGTATTAAACTATGTATCATTATACTTTACAAATTATCAGTGTATGCAACATGGTTTAATACTAAAAATGCTTTGGTGAAAAGAAGTCTCGCCAATGCATGGTCAAATTTGGTGCAAAACCAAATGAACAGTTGAGAATGTTTGCAAACAAAAGGAATGAGAGTGAGCAGGATATGCAAGAATTTGGAGCATTAAATGGACCTTGGTCTCCGATTTACTTTCCTTATAGTTTGAATGTGAAGGGACATGTAACGAAAGTTGGTCAATGGAGGTAATGAAGGAGGCAATGAGTGATTAATGCTCTAAATTGTTCATTTACGGTGGTGATGTTGTCGTGGAAATGCGACCACCAATCCACTATCGTAGATGTGTTCACCGATTAAGGAGGAAAATGGTCTCCACTTTGGGGTGGAGGGAAAAATGGGCTTGTTTTGGACATGTCGGTGTAAATGGTGCTTGACAGGTGGTGAGGTGCTCGATTTTTTCAAAATAAAATATTAGGCCCGATGCACAAGTGGTAGGGTGACATGGTGGGAAAAAAATTTCTGCTTAATATCAGGGTATTACAGTCCCCAACAACAAAATTAAACAACCAACAATTGAACTATATATTGCAGCCCAGAATACACAACAAAAAGGTAGCCAATTAGTCATCTAGTTGTAGTGATGGTCCCTCACAACATCAATTAAGCATGCCAAGATAAAAATTTTGGGATGTGTTCTCATCTCCTACTTGTGTGTTCTAAGTTGTCCTTACATGATTTGCATTTTCATTTGTAAATTGAGTGATAATTACATGCAACGGTGTTCAACAACTATTTGCAATAGAGAGTGGAGTGCAACCTACATTTGGGCTATGACTCGAATTGACATTCAACTCCCCAAACAGAGGGATGTATATATTCAATATATCCTGAAACAAGGAATGGTTGTGTGCTAACGGGTTTGTAGGACTACTTTTATGTCTTTCTCACTGCAATAAGTTCCTTGCTCTTCTTCGCATTGCAAGACAATACCCAATTTTTTGGCTCCATCCGCTAACCAAGATGGTTGGGTAGGGGTTGAGGGAAGGCTTAAACCATCATAACCCTCATCAGTAGCTCCCTCTACCAACCAAGAGGGTTGGGCAGGGGGTGATGGAAGACTTAGACTGTCATTACCCATATTCATAGATCCATCTACCAACCATAACAGTGGGGTAGGGGCTGAGGGAAGAGTCAAGTTGTCGTTATGTTCCTCATGTTGGCAGTCCACCATGTCATTTGTTTTATGATGAATTGTTTCATTCATTGTCAATTCCCAATGTCGTGATATTGTTGTCTGCCTGTCTGGTGGAGCAATAACTACAACAACTGTCTCTGCTTCTACATTTTGTTCTTCTTCAGGGGGGAATGAAACCCCTCTTTGACATGTAGGCCACCTTGTTGTGGCTCTCTTCTTCATTGGCTTGGACCTCATATCAACTTTATATTGAAGCTACACACATTATTGAGACATGTTTGAAACAATGATAAGAAACACCATTGAACACCCTTAAAGATAGAGTGATGCATGTTTTTTTTTCCTTTGTTGTTTAAGCTGATAGTTTATAATGGTAAATTTGGTAACTGTTGAAGTTTTATGTGATGTAGCATGTGAACCCCAAAGGACAATCACACGATAATTACCAATTTTTTTTTTTTTAAAATACATAACATACATGTAATACACACTAAGTCATAACATGAATTCATTAAAGTAAATTCACTAACACATACATCCCTTGGGGTACACGAAGAGTCATTACGCAACTTAGATCCATACAACAGCAAATAAGAATAAAATCCAAAGATATAATCATTAACAATAAATATAACACATACATGAAAAATTCATTGATAAGAAGCCATCTGCACATAAATACAACATATGCATGATTAACATAACACAGTGAATAACAACTACCATGGTCAATATCCACGCCAAGTTTAACATTTCATTACAGTACAATGTTCAAAAAGTACAATGATGTAAAAGTGTTCCCAAACATAAATGGTAACCATACACAAGATACCATGATACAAATGAATAGATGAATACTAGCATCAAAACTGGCTCCAAAACAAATACAACTCTGGAGTCGCTGTAACAGCACCAATCCGCACCTCTCGATCCTCGACTGGGGACCCAATGGGGTGCTTAGCACGTTCCACCCGACCATGTGAGTCCGAAGACCCACCCCCCGTGCTAGGAGCTAACAGGAAAGAGACCTCAACCAAGAACATCCAAACAGGGCACCACAAAACTCAACGTCACACAATGGTATCGTAACACTCAGGAATTACAATGACATAATCAATCACATCCAAGAGTCATAAATCTCATCACATAAATCAAAGCAATAACCAACAAACAAATAACCAAAGGATGATCATGAAACACTTCCAAACATAATACAATTCCAAATTGTAATTAACCAACACAATAACATCATATCACAGTACCATAAGAGTACAAGGTCGAAACCCAAATTATCAACAAGATTTATACAAGACCATAGAATACACCATAGATAAAATAGGGTAAAACCATAAATCAATTTCAAACAACTATGTTTCATCAATTCAAGACAAAGGACCACTTCCAGAGGATTTCCAAAGAAGCAACATAATAAGGAGTGTTAGAGGAGAGTGTCATCGCATGGCTTAACATGGATTCTCCAGGCTACCTACTGCAAGGTACCGCCTCCATCTACTGACGGATTATCCAGGCAACCAAGCACTAGGAACCGCCTCCATCTATGGTTATCCAGGCTACCTATCTCAAGGAACCGCTCCATAGGGTTGCTCATGCGGAATCGTTAACCTTTCATGAAGACAAGGTAACGATCTTGCCAACCACGGCCTTCTCAATCCCCTTTAGCCTGTGATAGCACTAAACGGCGGACGAGGCATCAATTATCTTTTTAATGTGATTCTACCCACCCCCTAGTTAATTATTTAAATTATCACTTATTAAATTCACTCTAACGAGGGCTATCCTGGCGCCCCTTTGTGCGCCGACCACCCACTTAGAGCCACTCTCTCTCTCTAGACACTCAAAACATAAAAACCAAAATCCAAGGGTTGAACAACATAACAAGAACATTATATCACAACAGAGCAGCATACAAGGCATTACCCATCTTGCCATAAATACATAATCAAAATCTCCATGATTCCCGTACAACCCTTTCAAAAACATGAAACCAAAACATTTGCCACAACAAGGGCACATAAAAGGAGGAACATTAACCAATAGTAAAATAAACCTCTGGAAGATTCTCATAAAGTTACACTAGGGTTTCCCCATCAAGGAACTGACATCAATAAAAGCAAAACCTTGAAGAACCAAAAGCGATTCAAATATAATGAGAGAATACATCAAAATAAGATCAACAACTCCACTCAACAACACCAACAACTTTGATACGAACTAAATCGAGAATCCAAGGGAAACCTCTATTTTCTCCTCTCGGAATACCCATAATTCAAAGAACTTTTCAATTTGACTCATCAAGTAGAACCATCAATCATGACAAAGTTAACATTAACCAATTTGCCACTTAGGTAAAGAACAAAAGAACACATACTGGTTCCCAACGAATAGCAACATAAATAAAATGAGAGAAAAACTCCAACTCAAAAATCAACTAAGGAAAAGTCACATTGAAAGAATCCATAAAACCACACATTCTAATAATATATCCATTCATTCAATAAGAAGTAACTTGAAACATTTTAAAAAGAACATTAGTTTAAAGATCAATCATTTCCAACATTCAAGGATAGCACAATATTGCGAAGTAAAAATAAAATCTAATGGTTTAAGCCATAAGACACTATTCACAAGTATACTCTTTCAAACACAAATATATTCCAATTTACACATTATAACAACAATCTCCCTTCGAAGATCAACCCACTCAAACCAACAATTTGATCCTGATATCAATCACAAGTATTTTCTAGAACTATTCTTATAGAAACCCCCACAAATCAACTATTAAAAGAATATGAGGGAAATTAACTTAGAAAAGATCATCTAATTTTATTCATTTACATAAACCCTTTGTTTAACTAAATATAATTAATCAAAACATTTATCGAATCAACAATCATTCACTAGCCTTTATCGTAATACCCAACTATTTAAAGTTTTCAAACTTATTTACTTCCATTTATCTTATAAATCAATTCTCCCACCTAAACAGAAATAATCCTTATCGCCAATATTATCTACATACAAAACTCTACTTTTCATTATTTCTAAGTTAACTATCCCACTTGAAATTAATCAAATTGAGAATAAACTAATCTATGAATGTTACCCAAATTATTAACATAAGGAAACTCTCTCTCTAATAACTTAACTACCTAATAATTCTAATTTTCTAACTCCTATAAATAAATCATTTTCTGAACATAAACACATTAATCACAAAGTCTTAAGGAATAATTCCATACAAGGAAACCATCAACACATCAACCTTTAAGAACACTATCTTAAAACACTTACAATGAACAAGCCATTGAGACATCTCCATAAATATCCCACAAATAACACCCATCTTAAAACACTTAAACCAATAATCAAAACACTTTGTTTAAAACACATTTACTCACACATTATAACCATAAAGACCTTCCTTTAATTAAAGCATTATTTCAACGTTTTTACCACTTATTTTAATATATCCACTTAATTTAATTAAGAGAGTATTTACCTACGGTAGGGGCCTAGCTTTCAGTTAGCTAAATAATTCCGTTCTTGAAGCTTTAAGTCCACGAGGAGTTCTAGTCTCCGAATCGCAGAGTAGTCTTGGAAGGCGATGGCCCTTGTATACGCTCCATGATTAAAAAGTTTACTAGGCAACTGCGGTTATAGAATTACGTGCTACCGATTCTGGGTCTAAAAAGAAGAGAGTATTTACTACAAATAATTATATTTAAAATAACTATATCATTTATAAGATAACCAACTCCATCAACTGTTTAATACGAATCCTAATTATAACTTTAAAATGTAATACTAAGATGACAATTCTATAATTTACAACTTTATTATAATACTAAGGTGGCGACACTAATGGATTATTTCACACAGTAGTTTGATAAATAATTATCATTCACAGACTCATTAGATAACAAAAAGGTAATTAAAACCATTTAACATTTAATCAATATCATTTAAATTAATTAACCTATGAACCTGGGATTTATCCTCACTTAAAAATAACTTTATCATTTAACCTTCAAGTAAAAGAAACTATGTAAATGCAGAATCACTTATCTCCTTTAGTGAACCCTAAAACTTAATTAACCATATAAATCGATTTACTTTAACTAAATACACAGTTCATTTATCTACAACAAAATTAAATACCTAATTCAATAATGTTTATTCCGTTAAAATATTTTGTTAAATAATATTTTACTAAGCAATCTATCGAAATAACCATTTTCACTCTAATTATTTACCTAAAATAAAATTACACTTTTACTTAACTCACTATCTTACAGAACATTCTAACACTCGATTCATATTTTACTTTTACACCACCATAAAATCATAAACAAAACAATTAAAGAAATTATTCATATTTTATAAACATATTATATAAATACGAACCATTTTCTTTTGAATAATACTCATCATACAAATCTGCTTATATATTGAAATAACCTCATAAATCCTAAATATATAAAAGACTACCTTCACTTCAAATCTTTTAACCTATAATTATGTATCTATACTTGTTTATATAACCATACGCATATATATATATAAAAGAATAGTAATCAAAAATATATAAATTCAAAATAAATAGAAAGTCACTCATATATGTAGTTGGTAATTCAAATGCCCTAATTCAGACAGGTTGACAAAGAAATCAGAGAGGCTATTTAATTCTGTACAATGTTTCAACTCTAATTATTATAAACAAATATATATATATATAATCTTCACTTTCTGATTAAAAATAAGAGATCATTTATCTAGCTGGGATAAAATCTAATTCTTCACAGCACAACCTTAACCTAAATAAAATTAATATTTTATTTATGATTGATTTTATATTTTATTTATTCAATTCTTTTAATATAAATAAATCATTTCCCTCCAAGTATTACTTCCCTAATAATCAATTTATTTTAACCACTAAGTTTAATAATTAACAAAATGCAGCTTATTTTATAATAAACCCTTAACATCTTTATTATTTCTCTATTTATCTCAAAACCTATCATACTAGCAGACCAAAATTTAATTTAACATATAAAATGAAAGGAAGGAAAATACAAATTTGTACAGCCCGAAAAATAAGACATTTAAAATACTCAGCTAAATTTTGAAGTTGGCATACAAAAGATTTCAAGGAAGAAGGAAATATTTCACAGGAAAACATCTATTCACTATTTGTAAGGAAAATATTTAAAAGAAAACCTGGAAGTCGCTTTTCCTTTTTTTGAATTCCTCTTCTTTCTTTCTTTTCAAAAGAAATCTCTTTTCTTGTTCCTTCCCTCGTGGAAATTGCCTTCAGTAAAAATTCCTCCCTTCACATTCGGAAAAATCACCCTCTTATTTTCTTTCTTGGTCAGTTACCAACCAAGAACGAATTCCCAACCACCGAATGACTTTTCACCTTCCCCAAACCGAAACTTAAATAAATAATATTTATTTGCATGTTTATTGTTTATTTAATTATAATTAGGTACCAACTTTTACTGGCTTTTCTCGTTTTTACCTTCATTCAAACTTAAGTAAAATTTTAATATTTAATCCTTTCTAATATTTTCTCACTTTACTTAATCATTACTTTATGTATTTATTTTATTTAATTTCAACCAATAACTTCTTTTATTTTAAATTACTTCCACTTAACTCTAAATTTTAACTAAAACAAATTTTCATAAATAATTAACTTTTAATTAAAATATAATTCAATAAATATTTTTACCATAATTTATTTAAACTTAAGTACAATTTTAATATTTAATCCTCTTAATATTTTATCACTTTTAAATTTATTAATTGAATTTAATCAGTAAATGATAATTACCTTTCCTCATTTAATCTGATTATTTTAAATAACTAACTCCCAACGATAATTAAATTGACGTTTATCATTGAATCTAATTCTTTATTTAATTCCAAATGAAACATGTAACCTTATAATTAAATTAATTTTATTAATCAAATCCAAACATATTATTAGTGTTACCTCATAACCTTAAAATTAAATTAAATAATAAAATCACCACATCATGTGACATTACCAACAACAAACTTACCTTAACATCCTTGTGACTAAAAGCGGAGGGGCCCTACATGTGATCATACTAATTTGTTTGAATTGCACATGTTTAAAACATTTTTGATTGAAATGAAAGGAGTTTGTGTAATGTCAAAAAGCCAATTGGAATTAACAATGTAGATAACTGAAATTCATTGCCATTCATCAATAGGCATCAAGTATGAAACAGCGTGATTTTGAGTTACAAGTTTGTGATATATGAAAATGTTGAAATTGAACATTCATACACAATCATAAACAGTATAAGTCAAAACCCCAAATAGTGAGTTAGAAAGAATTTTTTGCAAAAATGACATTGCCATTCAAAAAAGTGACCTGGCCTTATGCAACAATCAAATAGGGTTTAACAATCACATTCTAAGGAACTGGAAAGCATTGACATCCATAAACAGTGTTAAGTTCTAACCCTAGATATTCGGTTAGAGGGTAGTGGGTGAGAAACATTTACAGTGCAAATAACTGGTTTATATACCCAAGCATATAGAACATAATGAAAATACTAGGAATTGAACTGAAATTACTTGACATTCATAAATAGAGAAAGTTGAAACACTAGATATAATTGTGACATAGTGGTGCTTGAAAAATAGTTACGGTGCATAGAACTAATCTATATTGGCAGCCATATTGAGCATAAGAAAAGACCAACAAACAAAACTTAAATGACTTGACATACATAAACACTGCAAGTTGAAACCCCAGATATTGAGTTATAGGTTTGTGGGTCACATAACTTTTACAGCGAATATAACAAATCTATATTAGGAGGCATATAGAACGTAAGAAGAACCCAAAAAATGAAGAGAACTTCTTGGGCATTCACAAATAGTGTAAGTTGAAACCCCAGATGTTGAGAAACAAGTTTTTTTGAGAAACATTACCATCACATACAACATATTGTCGTAGGGACATGAATAGTTTATATGAAAAAGCAAAGGTATGATTGTATGGTGAAAATAATTTGCATAGCATTGAATAGATTGGCATTCATAGGCATAAACAAGAAGTTCAAGATTGGAATTTTTAGGCATAAACAATCTGTTTGTGTAGAGTACCTGAATGTTGATAGTGTGTTGATGGTGTTGCTTCTTCTTCTCCTCTTTGTTTGTCTGCCTCCAGGAAAACATTGCAGTGGATATGAAAGTGAGACTTGGAAAATGGAAATGCAATTTTGAAATTGAAAATCTCTTTAAATGTTCAATGTTGTTTGGTATGGAGTCTTTAATTTCGGTCCTCCTTTTACAAATTTGAAAATTTGTTTGGGTGCCTTCAATTGCATAGTTTGTATGTATTTATGGCATGCAGTGTTTTTTTGTTGGCTAGGAAATTATGGTGGCCTTACTGCCATTTTTTTGGTGGTTGCAGGTGGCAAAAGAGGAGTTTGAACTAGTTGTCATGTGAATGGATTTGACAAATGGGACAGTTATGAATGATTTATTTTCTTTTCATTGTTGTATTGATGGCATAGTGGGATAGGGGGTGGGTTTGATTGGACTTGGTGATGGGACATTCTTGGCTCACAGTTGTTCTCCTCCTACCACATGTATTAAAATAGTGGTCGTGAGCTAATGCAAGTGGTGATATTGAAGGGGAGCGTGGGTTATACTAATTATACTAATTGGGTGATCCCATAATAGTGGTTTACAATTTTTGGCCAAACTGGACACTGAAATTATTATTTTTAACTAAATCTTCACATTCGGGCACCTATAGCGGCTAAACTGTGAGGAATTTGAAGATAGTGAAAACTAGAGTCTCATCAAATTTTGTTTGTAGATTCTAAAAATATATTTTTCAAGAATTTTGGAATCCAAATTGCACTTCTTTCCATCTCCCATGAAAATTGATTTTTTTGAGGAAAATAATTTTAAAAGTGGCGCCTGTATAGCATTATAGCACCATGAAGGATAAAATTCTAATTATTTCAAATTTAGATTTGTAACTCTGATATCTAGTGCTTCCACTTGGTTGGATAGTTTTTTATTGAATTTTTTTTCCTTAATCAAGTTTCAAAGTCAAATGAATTACAATTCAGACACAGTGCGACCGTATAACGTGTAACCTTTTTGTATATGTCAAAATTTAATTTAATTTTTTGTTGGATTAAGGACTTCCAATATCACAGATTGCACTCATATTTTCAATTTTTTTTTTTTTGATAATCTTCTATTTTTCCACATGTGAAGAACAAAGAAATTCATTTTCGATGAAAAACCTATGTTTAATAAAACTTAAAAACAAATACACCAACAAAGGAAACCAAAACATATTAAAATTATATTCATTGGATAGCTTGTTCTGAGGAATACCATAATCATTTAGGCAAATTTTAAATGAATTCATTTGATCCCCAAAAGCTAAATCAAAGTGATTTTTTATCAGCATTTTGATAGGTGTAAAGGAGACACATTTATAGCTATGGTTTAAAACTAGCGAGGTTCTATCCAAGGGGGTTTGATCTAAGGTGATTTGATCAAACCCTCTTCAATGGGAATCCTTAAAATGGAACTTTTAAGGCTTAAATCGTATATTTTCACAAAAATATGTGATTTCGGCTAAAATTAGTTCCTCTCGGAATTATGAAAACCACTATTGTGGCACCCAATTTTATATTTTGGGTGCAAGTTGTAAAGCTACGAGCCATTAAGAATCAATATGGCATGTATGTTTGTGGTGTCATATGTGCTTTGAATATTCTTTGACATGTAAGACTGCGAATACTTATTTGTGTTTAGGACAAATATAAACCAATTATAATACAATTTTGGTAGTACAGTGAATCGAGTACCGTTGTTGACTTTTTGGGTGAAAACTGGTTTACAATTGCATATTAAGGAAATCTAGTGTGGGGCCCACGTGGGACTACTTTCATCCCCAATATAGGCTCCCGCCCTACTTTAGGCCCCTCTCCCCTAGATGGCATCTTTGAGCCCTTTCCTGTACTCAATGGATGCCCCATTTTATTTTGAACCCTTGCATTTGCTTCCTCTTGCTCCACAATATATTCTACTATTTTCTCAGGTGTTATAGGTTTTCCATTTTTTTTGTGGACATGGTCTAATCCCCTTCCCAGTAGTTGCACACAAATGCGCTTTCACCTGGCTATAGAAACTAGTGTATTTATTTTCACACCTGGGGCATATCCAAACACGTCCCCCACCTAGAATTTTCTCTACTATTTCTACATGTCTCCATAGTGGTGAAGCCGAGTCAAATTTGAATGAGGGATTAGTATTACCGACAAAAGCTGAACTGTCTTCCATGTTTCTCTATGATGCTACGTGCAACAAACTTGCAAGTAAATTGTTAAGAAAAAAATGATTAAATTAATTAATTATATAATAAAGTTATAAACTTATTATTTAAAATTATAAATTCTAAATCTAAACATTAAAATATAATTTTTAAAAATTATATAAGTATAATATATGAATAATATATTTTAAAATTTATATATTAATATATTATTAATAATTTAATTATATAAATAATAATATTGTAAGACTATAAATGAAGCTAAATTTTATATATTATTATGAAATAAAAAATATCAAATATGTAAAATTATATTTTAAAAATTATATATATTAATTATGATAAATTTATATTATATATATTATCATTTTCATAAATATGTAAAAAATTATACTTAGTGTTTCCTATAAAGTTTAAACATTAAAAAATTTAAACTTAAACTATAAAATAAAATAAATAAATACAATGTTTTATATGTTTTAAATGATCTTTAAAAATAAAAAATACAAACAAAATAAAAAACGCTACCTCTTTTGTGACACAATTTCCTTTCGAGTCAACACAATTTCCAAAAATAAAAGTTTGATGTGACGGGTATAAATGGCATAACAACAAGAGGCGAGCAGATGACAAAACGGAGAAGGGAAAGAATATTGACTAGATGAAAGCTTAGTGTGTGATATTTAAGCCTGGCCTCCGGCCGCACTTATCTGGCACACTCTAAGGGTACACTCCTTAGGTGGTCGGGCCCGTACTTCATCTACTTTTTGAGAGATTTTCGTTTCAAATAACTTTTTAATCTATGTTTTCAAGTTTAAAATTTATGTTTTTTCTTTACTTCTAGTATGGAATAAATATGTCAGAATAATACACACCGAAGGAAAGATATTACAAAGCATTTTAAAACAATACTATGTGCGCTTATTCCTAAGAGATGATTTAGGTGTATGGGAGTTTAATTAGAGATGCCTTATAATAAGGGTGTTTAAATAATATAAAACTTTAAGTAATTAATTAAAAAGGTATTTGATAATAATTATGTATAATGAAAAATACTGAAACAAATCTTGAAAATAATAATAATACATATATATAATGAAAGATTTTGAAACAAATTTTATACAATAAATTGTTTATGAATTATTTTTATTTTTTATTTTTTTAAATATATTTTTGTTTTGTATGTTTTTAATGTACATAATGATTTCATAACAATTATATAATATATTTATATAATATTATTATTCTATTTTTAAAATAATATAAATATACTAATTAAAATTATTGATACAATAATATACATTCTTTTCCATAATATGATAACATTTATGATAATATATTTATATAATATTATTATCTACTTTTAAAATAATATTAAAATTGTTGATACAATAATATACATTATACTTGATTTTTTATTTATCTAAAATTTATTTTTTACTTTACAACTATTCAAGAATTTTTTACTTTATTTAATAAGAGTTATTTTATGAATTATAATTTCTAACGTATTACAACAAAAACTAATTTCAATAACACTTATTAAAATAATTTGTAAAAAAATAATTCTTAAACTAACATAAAAATATAAACAACTTTCAAAATATTATAATTCATAAAACATTCAATGGAAAAAATATTTTTATAGTCTCATGTTGTTGATGAACGTAAGAAAATTTATAATATTCAAATTTAATATTATTTTCTTTCTTTTTTCTTCATTCATACAAAAAATATTTGAATTTATTAAATTTAAAATATTAAACAATAATGATCCCTCCATTAGATTATAATCATACTTGTATCTTTCAAACTTTAAATAAATAATGGATATCCACAATAGTAGTAAGACACAACCTGTCATGCATGTCATATACAAAAATTGAAAGACAACTAAATATTTAAAAATTAGAACTATCTAAGAATTATTTAGTTTTTATTTACTTTAGAATTATCTTATATATGTGATCATATAAGAATTACTTAAATTCTTATATAAAAATTGATCATATATAAAAATTGAAACACAATTAAATGTTTAAAATGTTAAAACTATGTAAGAATTACTTAATTTTTTTATTTACTTGAGAGTTATTTTATAAAAATAAATAAAAATTATTTACTTAGAAGATTTTAATTTTTTAAAACAAAAGTTAAATAATATAATAATCTCATTTTCCATTAATTTATGTTTGTAGAGAAAATTATTATTTCTTGTTTATAAATGTCTACGTCTATCAAAGTTTGCATATATTTTCTCCCTCTTCATCTCCCATGTGTGCATTAAGTTCAAAATTTTCTAAGTGTGTAGGTGTATTCAATTTTCTAAGTGTGCAAGTTTTTAAAGTTTCATATATTTTCATCCTATCATATCATTTACTCAAACTCCACCCTTTCCTTTATATTCTCATCAAAACATTAAAATTCCCCATCCTAGCATGCCTTTTTGACCAACATTTTGTTAATTCTTATTCCTATCAAAAGTTAATATGTCCCTATCCTAGTATGCCTTTCTACATGACTTCATTGTTTCCTTTATTCCTATTGAGATACAGACTTTCCCACTATGGCATGAATTTCCTTCTAAGTTTATTTGTTTCCTTTGTCCCCACTATTTTTTTTAGTTCTCCTTCCCAACATCCCTTTCTTTCAATTCCCCCACTTTTACTTAGTTTTATCATATTTTCGTGTTATTCCTTTCCAATATGCCTTTATCCTAGACCCCAACTCCCCAACACTTACATCAAATTACCTTTCAATATTGGATCTTCAACCTTTATCTAACTCAAGTAACTTATACATGGTATGGTCCCAAACTCTAATCCCTAATATATTAAACTATGTCACCTCAATTAGATCAAAATTTTGGGTATCTTCTTATAATTTGGGTATTTAGGGTGCTATACTCTCAAACATTGAGCCTCAATATGTGCCATGAGATTTAAGTTTTTCCCAACCTAAAATTTTTAATATTTTCACCTTTTCACACTATTTACTCTCATATTCCTTGTTGCACACCCTAGAGTGCCATTAATGACCAATTTTAATGTCGAAACTATTGCATAAGGGTTTCCCTATATAAAAAAAAAGTTTTAAATAACAAGGTAATGATTTCACATGAACTCACAATGCTAGAGGTGGAATATAGCTGGATGTTTCCATTAATGTGGTGGTTGCATCCTGTACTGCCTTGTTCCTTATGTAATATTAGTTATTATTTTGGAAGAATCATACACCAATCATTAATTAGAAGGATATCAAGAGTGAAAACATCTAATCGAAGATTATTATTCATATTTTGCACATAAAAAAAACTTGAAAAATTAATCGAAACACATGCTCAAGCAACCAAATTTGAGGATAGAAACCCTTAGATCTATTGAAGATCATAAATGAAAGCCCTTTGGTTTTGAGGATTAGGGGATGAAACTCAATGGTCTCATTCTAAGGTCATTAATGAATTTTCCTCTTGGTAAATCATAGCTAAATAAAGTTTGTATAATTTGTAGTTATTGTGGATTCCAACAATGTTGTTAAATTTTTGTTATTATTATTGTAACTATTATCCCTACCATTATTACAAAGTATTTTGATGTAATCTTATAATTCATTGAAATAGTAAGAAAATTTATAAATTTTATCTTTCTTCACTAACAAAATTATTTATTTTGGGTTATGAATGTTGATGTATAAGTTGTAAAGAATTATGGGTTTTTACAAGTTATAGTTAAAATATTAAAATATTTTATTTTACATAAAATAATCATTAGGGTTAATGCAACGGTATGAAATTTGTGATCTTGTCATCCTATAAATCATGGAGTTATCATATCTTGTTGCTAGCTTCAATATATATAAAACTCTACCTAGAGGGATTCAAAGAGAGATTATCTTTCTACGCTTCAAGGAATTATCTTGAGATCGTCAATAGAAGAAATTACTTTAAGGTTTGTAAGTTACTAGAATCTATCAAAATATTTGAAGGATACTGTCATTTCAAAAATATATAGAATTTTCTTCTTTTGTAATGGACCTTGTGAGTTAAGCCACAAATATCAAAGTAAAAATGAGATAATTCCAAAAGAGAGTTAGATATTTGCTAAAGGGCTAGAAAAATAGATCATGGAACCAAAAAATTATGGGTATACTAAATTCAAACCTACAATAAAGGGTCTTAGCAAAAATTATGGAGCATGAACAAAAGAAAAAAGAGCAATTCTAGATCTACAAGAAAGGGATAATAAACAAAGCATGGAAGGGTATAGAAAAGGAGCTATGAGTTTCAATAATTTAAAGTCATCTCTAGTTCAATAGAGGGAGTTAAGAGCTTTGACTATATGCATGTTATTAGATATCTTTTACTTCATGATTTATCATGTTTGATTTGTTAGCATCATGGTACAAAGCACTAGAAAGGTGAAATAATTCAAACTTATCATTCCATAAGATTATGGAATCCAAGTGTTAATTGGAGACGTGTGAAGAGAAATGTAGAAGTTTTTCTTATTATATTAACCAAACAACTAAAAAGGGAAGATATTAAGGAACACATGAACTTGTTGGAATATTTGATGTATTTAATATTATCATTACTAATAAATTCATTCTTGGATAATTAGACGAATTAATTTATCCATGGGAAATCATAAGGTAGGTGATCAATTACATATTTTTAGAAAACTAACATTAATTTATGTTTATTTACTTAAGAGTTATTTTATAAAAGAAACATCTAAATAGAAGGTTTTAATGTTTTAAAAAAAAATTAAATAACTCTAGGCAAATGAAAAAAATTGTAAAAATAATAAAATTAAATAATTCTTAGATAGTTTAAAATTTTAGAACATTTAATTGTGTTTCAATTTTTATATATGATCATGACATATAAAATAACTTTTAAATAGATTAAAAATTAAATAATTCTTAGATAGTTTTAGTTTTTTAAATATGTAGTTGTGTTTCAATTTTTATGTGTGATCATGGCATGCCACTTTGTAATCATTATTGTTTAATATTTTTAATTTAATAAAATTGAAATATATTTTTATGAATGGATGAAAAGAGGAAAAAAATGATATTAAATTTGAAACTATAAATTTACCTACAATTCATGTTCATCAACATGGGACTATAAAAATATTTTTTGTCCATTGAATATTTTATGAATTATAATATTTTGAAAGTTGTTTATATTTTTATGTTAGTTTAACAATTATTTTTTTGTTGTAATATGTTAGAAATTATAATTCATACTCAAGTACTATCGATTGTTGTTATTTTATTTTCTTGAGAATTTTTTAATGAGATTTCAATTTAAAAAATAACTATAAATAGAAATAACTCTTGATTAAATAATTTTTATTTTTTTTTGAATAGTTGCAAAGTAAAAAAATAAATTTTAGATAAATAAAAATAAAGTATAATGTATACCATTGTATCAACATTTTAATATTATTTTAAAAGTAGGATAATAATATTATATAAATATATTATCATAAATGTTATTATATTATGAAAAAAAATGTATATTATTATATCAACAATTTTAATTAGTATATTTATGTTATTTTAAAAATAAAATAATAATATTATAAATATATTATATAAATTTTTTCATGAAATCATTTATACATTAAAGACAAACATAACAAAAATACATTTAAAAAATAAAAATTCAAATAATTCAAAAACAATTTATTGTATAAAATTTGTTTCAAAATCTTTTGTTATATATATTTATTATTATTATTTTCAAAACTTGTTTCATTATTTTTCATTATATATATTTATTATCAAATATTTTTTTAATTAATTATTTAAAATTTTATATTATTTAAACACTCTTATTATAGGGCATCTATAATTAAACTCCCATACACCTAAATCATCTCCTACGAATAAGCGCACAAAGTATTATTTTAGAATGTTGTGCAATATCTTTCCTTTGGTGTGTATTGTATTCGGCGGCATATTTATAGGAAAGGATTCTGACATATTTATTCCATACTGGAAGTAAAGAAAAAATATAACTTTTAAAGGTGAAAACGGAGATAAAAAAGTTAACTAAAATGAAAATCTCTCAAAAAGCAGATAAAGTACGGGAATGCCAGGTGAATGGGCCCGACCACGTAAGGAGTGTACCCTTAGAGTGTGTCGGATAAGCCTGGCCATGTGTTTCATTAATAACCCTATATATGAAAATATGTTTGAACAGACTGATCATAAATGATGTGTAGCCATACATTTATCATTCTTTGTTTTCCTATTCCCAGTGAAGAGCTTGTGTATGCATTAGCCAACCCAGATATTACTTAATTTATTCTTTTTATTCTAAGATAGGATGATACATTCACATCCTGACATATTACCTACTGCAAAATTGAACAAGATGATATAGCCCCATTCACGAATAGAATGCACATTTGGATTTCAAAACAAAAAAATAATTTGTTTTCAATCAAAGAGAACTTCATGAGGATATCTCCTATTTATAAATGTTGCAAGTAAGGGGAAAATGATTTATTTACTTTAAAACATAAATCTTGTAAAAAAAATGCTTAAAGATTCATTAAATAGAATGCATATAGCCTATAAACTTTGGATTATATTCCCTTATAGGACTTGAATGATTGATTGAATAATTAGGCCTTCAATCCTTATCTGATTCACTTTAGAGCTATAACCTGCACACAAAGAAGAGGGAAAAGGGTTGTGTCATATAGGGGTTTGCATAAGTCAAACTCTGGTTTGGTATTTCTACCTCCATAATGACTATGATGATGTAAAAGTGAGCTTACCCTTGATCTAACAGAGGGTAAATGATAAACAAGTGACAAATTGACAATTGGTGCAACGTACCACTCAGATCTATTTTATTTGATGCATTGAAGTCATTG